>VDFB02126595.1:0-52290 GCA_007258455.2 Sequoia sempervirens | reverse complement strand
TTATGCTTGCTGGTCTGAAAAATCTGATGTAAAACCAGCAACTATGGATTCTTGAATCACAAAAATTCTTCAAACTTGCTGCTCCAACTTTCTCCTCTGGATGCTACCTGCAAAAATAATGAAAAATACATTGAAAAGAAGTGTTAATAGACTTAGGTTCTGATTTAGGTTTTGCTTTCTTTTTGCTTTTATTTTCAAAACCCTAAATCTCAGCCTCTTGAACTTGGACGCCATCCTTCTCCTCTTGCAAAATTTTGAAAATTTGAAAACTCTTGAAAATTTCCAAGGCATGAAACTTTAGGCGCCTTTCTCCAAGAGGGGCGCTTATTTCCACCAGTGTTAGTCAAAATTTTGACTTTTTCAACTTTCCTTCACTTTGACATGCTACTTCGCCTTTGATTTCCCGTTGACAGATCAACCCGACAGACGAGCTGAGTGGTTCACGGCGGAGTCTGACTGAAACTGAGAAGGATGTTCTGGAGGCACCTCTGGCAAAAGACTTCGTTTTGACCTTCAAATTCATGGGAGGCTTTTCTTTCTAGGGGCGCTCAACTTCTTCAGTGTTAGCCATTTTTATGATTTCCAAGTTTTTCCTTCTCCCTTTGATTTTCTGATGAATCCTCGATTTCGGGAGCAACACTGATCCGACTGACTGTCTGAATGTTTCATTGGATAGCCAGACTGATTTTGATGAGGCCTTCTTGGATGCTACTTCTGCAAATTCCATCATTTAAAGGCTTTAAAGTTTGGGCGCCCTTCTTCAACTGGGGCGCCCCCTTCTACCAGACTAGAAAATTTTTCGATTTATTCACGTCTTTCACTTCTACGGGCGATCTTGTTGAATCTTGAGCTCCGGGCGTCAAATTGATGAATGTTTGGGCTCGTTGCGAAGCTGAGAGGATTTCAGGAGGGGTCTTCTGGAAACACTTCTGCCAAAAAGTAGCTTTTAAGTCCTCAAAAACTTGGGCGCCCTGGCAAGCTGGGGCGCCCAACTTCACCAGAGTTGGTTTATTTTTCACATTTTTCACCTTTGCTCTCGGATTTCTCTTTTCAACTCTCGTCTGACCCTCTATTCAGCCCTTTGAATATGATGACTGCGAGCTCCATTTGTCGTGCTGAATAGCTTACTGCAAAGCCTGTTGCATTCTGAAGACATTTCGTTATAACCTTGACTGTGAATTCATCCGTTTGAACCCTTGAAAAGTTGGGCGCCTTTCTTCACTTAGGGCGCCCAGTTTCTCCAGACTTGAAAATTTTTCAAATTTTTTATCAACCTTCTTCTTCAAGTTTCAGATCTTCATTCTATACCCTCCACTTTGACTTGAATTTGCCGTAGACTGGATTGTCGGATGCTCTGACGGGGATATCCATCGTGAAGCTGACTGAATACTGAGCAACTTCCATTAGAGGTCCTAACCCTAATTCACTCATCTGATGCCCTAAAAAGGTGGGCGCCTTTCTTCAACTGGGGCGCCCAGTTTCAGCAGTGTTAGAAAATTTTCATGACTTTTCAACTTTCTTCTTCGTTTCTCGTGTATGTTCATCGTTTCACCTTCTGTCGGAAGTTTGAATGCTGAAATTGACGCCTGGCAGTTGGATGACCTCCATTGATGACCTCGGAGCTCCAGATATGCTTTTGAAAAAACAGAATAGATCCAGTAGGGCAAAACTGATTATTTTAAGATTCTGACTGCACCAGCCTGATGCGGACACATTTTGAGCCAATCAAAATCGGTTCGACTCGCCAAACCAACTTTCTATTTTAGAAATTTTCTATTTTTAGAAAATTTTGCTAGTATCCGTTTCAAAAGAAACCCAGAAAAACCTAGAAAACGTTACTATTTCGAGAAAATTTCTAAAAATAGCAGTTTTCCTAAAATTTAGGGATGAAAAAACTGAGATCTGGGTTTTGTAAGTTAAGCTGCTCTTAGCAGACCCAGATTGTCAGAAATTGAAAATTTTGCGTTTTAACCCCTCATGCAAGACATGCACACCCAAATTTTGACCTTTTTGACTGATTTGACAAGACTTTTACTCATTTCTTCAAAGTGTCTAGGTGTAACAAAATTTTTAATTTTGGGGTACAACAAATTGGGAGGGCAAACTTTCCTTCTGGGCCGTGAAGGTGAGACTATTGGACTTTTAACATTTGCAGGAATGAGGTGATTTCTCTGGGCCTCTTGCAATTATGTGTTGTCCCTTATCATAATGATTGATTGCCTCCAGTGAGCAGTGAATATTTCCTGCTGGAGAGTTTCTTTCCACCCGAGCTTCGAAATGATACATTCTAGTAAGGACAGCTTAGTGTTTTAACCCTGAGCCTCATAATCACAAAATCAAAAAATAAATGTTGTGACTAGTAATTTGCTATTTCTTTAAAATGTTAGAATGTTATTTCCAGTGTGCATTTTTTGTTTCTCCACTTTTTGAAACTGATATATAAGGAGTGCAATAACAATTGATGCAGGAGTCTGCTTTTTAAATTAAAATGTGACGGTTAGACAAATATTGGCATTTCAGGGACAGATATCCAACTGCCATGTATTTTTGTTATGTTTGGCTAATACAAATGTGATGAATTTCAAGATCTGTGCATGTTATGCTTTTATCCAAGTTAATTCACATTTTTCTTTTAATTATTTAGTCAGAATTTATTTTTAGTTGTGTTGAAGTGCAGGTGATTCCTTGCGTTCTGCTTGCTTTGTTGATCCATCCAACAACATCACATGGAATAGTAAACAGAATGCTTTGGGCATTTTGTGTATACCTTGAAGCTGTGTCAGTCCTGCCTCAACTCCGGGTGATGCAGAACACACAGGTATGGATATGGTGGACTTACTAGTTGAAGGCAGAACCTTCTTTGATATGTATCGTTGCCTGATCACTTCTTCATTATGATCAACAGGTCGTTGAACCATTCACAGCTCATTATGTCTTTGCACTTGGTGTTGTGAGGTTCTTAAGCTGCGCACACTGGATACTCCAGGTATGCCTTTAATTCCATAACCAAAATTAAATATCTTATTGAGAATATTTAAAAATTCTTTAATATGTGAAGGTATGATTATATGTTCCACTGTGGTCCATGTGAGAGGTGGAGCCCTTACTATCACCATGACCCAGTTTCAATTTGGGTGGGCCTACTCCTGGAGATTAATCATTAAATTATATTTTGGAAATACATATAGAATGGTGTGAAATGGGTGATTTTGGGTTTAAAAAATTAGTGTATGACAAGAAAGATTAACAAAAAATTAGAAAAGGAAAACTCTATCCTGTGCATATCTTTTCTAAAGAGCTTCCAAGTTTGAGAGAGAAAGGTGATACAAGTATAGTGGCATATAATACCTTATTGGAAACAGAGATTTGTGAAATGTATTCCACAAGTGACTAGATGTCCGAACAGTGTTTATGTATAGAAAATTGAATTTTCATTTGGTCTCTATATAATGATATCTTTCAGACTGAACAGATATTAAGAGATTTCTCATGGAATAATAATATGCTATATGCAGGTTTTTGATACTCGTGGGTTCTTATTGACTGCTTTGGGCCATGGCCTATGGCCACCCATGGTGCTTTTGTCTGAAGTTGTTCAGACGTTTATTTTGGCAGATTTCTGTTATTACTATGTTAAAAGGTTGTGTATATTTCATGTTCCTTTTTGAGTTTTCTCCACTGAAATCTTTCAGTTTTTATTTAAGCAATTGAAGTACAATGACTTCAAGTTGAATTTGGCATGACTGCTTACAACAGAAATGAGTATGTTGAACCTAACAATATGCATGCTAACAGTGTTGTAGGTGGTCAACTGGTGGTGCGACTTCCTGCTGGAGTGGTGTAAAAGTATTTTGCACAACTTGTTCTACATGGCAAATCAATCTCAATACCTGGTTCTTGCCAAGAAGATTGAGAAATACTGCTGAAAGATAAACTGTGCAGCAATTATTTTTGTATTTCATACCTGTTCTCGTACATTTGCAGTGCAGAACATGTAGGATAGAATACAAATGGTCAAGGGAATTTGTTTGCTGGATACAATGATAACATGCTTTGTCATCATCCAAAAGGATGACAAGCTCAAATTTTAATTACATCTGTTTCTGATAATAAATATCTATTTTCTGTTTCTGGGATTTGACATAACAATCGCTATTTACCACTTTCGGCTGTACTAGGTTTCAATTCATATGGCATGCCTAATTTTTCAATGAGAATTTTGACATGGAAGAATTCGTACTTAAAAAACCAGCTATCTTCATGGCTCCTTTGTCGGCTATCATTTAGTTTGGGCATTTTTAAATTGTTAATGACTTATCTGATAGTTCTCATTATTGGTGTGAAGACATTCTTTGGAACAAATCATTGGTATTGAATGCTGTTACTTCAGAATAATGTATAAATAATATATATATATTTTTTGAGGGTCTTTTCATATGTATTAAATTTTCTACTACAATGGTTATTTGTAAAATTGAAAATATCACTAGATTCACGAGGTCTAGTTTCCCCCACCCCTGTGGTACCGGAGGGTGTGTTGTGCCAGTGCCGCCAGTCATATTAAAAAGTTTACCAGGCGCACTGCAGTTTATAGGGGGTCGTGCTACCCGATCCCTGCAGTCTGAAAAAAAAGAAAAAGAAAATATCACCAGATTAGAAGGATGTGCCCTTTGTATAATTGTTTGTGCAATCATTTTAATTTAGAACATTAAATCATTTTACTTTGGTCTTTATTAATGTGCCTTTTGTATTATCATCCAATGTTATTGTTGCCCGGTCTCTTATATTAAGAATGCCAAACAAATCCATTCCCTAATTGGGTAAAGGAAATAGTGCTGTGTGGAATCAAATATTCTAATCTGTGAAATAGGCTTTCACGGTTAATCAATTCTTTTTTGCCTTTAAAGAATCAGAGTGAATCTGTCGTTGAAGTTTGGAGCATAGATTGTTAACATCAGGTTTGTTATTGCCTTCAGAGTCATCTATGCCCTACCAGCATGACAAATTTGAGATGAATGAGTCAAAGTCCAGTCAAACTGGAATCTTACATAAAAGTTGGGATTGCTTGCTCTGTTCACTGTTTGTTCAGGGTTTTAGTGTCTTTTGCGAGACAATACAAAACATAACAGCACATGCGGTAGAACCGTCATTCATATTGTAAGGTGAAGCTTTCTCAGGGCTAACTAACCTAAAATTAGGTGTAGACTAAAAACTATAGATGGAATTGAGAAGTATTCATACTTACACGAGGGTTTTTTTTTCATAAATGGAAATTACAAATTGGCTATGGCTTTGCTCTGCATGTATGTGACCGATTGTTAGCAGTTGCACTACTGGTTTTTAGATATAAAAAGGAAATAAATAATTCGAGCACGAACTCACTCAACTTCTTTTTGGATAAAGGAGACAACGGTGTACCATTGCAACACAGATTTGAAGGGAAAATAAATTAAATTAGAGATTAGATCTGCATTAATTAAAGGGAGAGAATTGAATAGAATGATTTTATAAAATAAATTACTTAGCAATATACAAATTTATTATTTATGGAATAATGAGCATCAATACACAATATATAGGTTGACAAATTTATTCAATTAAATTTAATTCATGAAATTATAAACAGAGAATCAAAGACATTTATGTTTAGGTAACGCTAATAGTTTTTAGGGATTTTGAATATTAATTAAGTATCTCAAAACAAATTGTTAAGATTAAATTTGTTTTCTAGTTAGAAAAATGGTTAGAAAACAACTTTAAAGCAAATCAATTCTAAAACAATTAATAAAATATTGAAGGTATCCATCTCTTGACAATAGAATGCCATGCATAGCTATAATTGAATGTTGCTTAAAAGTACAAATTTACACATGAACATACCTTGAGATTTTGAAACAATTTTTGTACTAAAACCGCTAAATCCTTCTGGGCTTCTAAAGAATTCATTAAAACCCAATGACCATGACAAATCTGCTAAATGAAGACATGATCATTTCAATGCACAACCATTGCCAAAACAATTATAAGTATGTTAATGGCACAAGAAGTTTGCCATCCTTTTCCCCTTTGAACGGTTGAAAGCTATCTTTTAAAAACCATAGGGTTTCACCAATAATATTCCGGCAAACCTTGGGTAAATGCAAAAACATATTCAACATGTGATGAATTATTTATGAAAACAAAGGTGGTATTTGCATGTGTTTGGTAAAGAATGCTATTAAAAGATGTCTCTATAGACGAGTAAAACAAACTTTCTTGCTAAAATAAGTTGAACAACTTTGCCAAACTATTATGAATATAAATTAGCCTTGAAGATGCGTTGCTCTATATGTTGTTTTGTATTGGTGTAATTAAATGTGTTGTACTTTGTCCTAGGTCATAATTACACCTTAGTTAAATTTACTTAGGGACCACATAGGAGGTTGTTGGATATTTTCCATTTTTGTTGGACTTGACATGTCATTACTTTATCACTTCCACCTTTTGTGGATACATCATGTGATTATCTCTCCACTTTTTGTGGTGATTATCACATTATCACTTTTCCACTTTAGGTGGAGTGTGAGTTTTTCATAGTTGTCTCATGCCATAAGATTACGACACTTGTCATAATCTTCTGCCTCTCTATGTTCTCACCTTGGCTATATAACTAAGGGTTCCCCTATGTACTTTTGCTCATTACATTATATTTGCATCATTGACAAAATACAGTTTATTCTTGTCATATTGTTTCTATCTCTTTTATGCTTGTGTTTTCTATTAGGCCTCTAGATCTTGGGTGGCTACCTTCATAGCCAATTCTTACATGGTATCAGAGCTATTGGAGTGCCTTTAGTTAGTCATTTTGGAGAGATTCTTGGAGGGTTCCATTTTTGGCCTTGTATTGCAGGTGTATTTTGGGAGATTGTTGTATTAGATCCGAGCTCACCATTGTGTTTGAAGTGTCCGAGATAGTCAAATTTTCCTTTTGTTTCATCTCAGTTGAACATTAGAGGCCAAATCTACAAAGGGTTGAAGATTGAAGGTGGTTGCTAGATCCATAAGCTAGCTACCACTTCAGAGCATTTTCAGTCGAAAAGGACATCGCCATCATGCTCAGAAGGGCCAAAAACTCTAAGACCGACTGCCAATTCGTCCAAATTGGAGCAATTTGTCCGTCGAGGCAAAATTTTTTTGCTGGCCGAGCCGTACGACCTAGCCATTATTACAGTCAGTACAATTTATTACTCAAAAAAAAAAAATTCCTGCAAAAATATTTGTCAAAAAAATTTCATTCAAAAAAATCTTATTCGCAGTTTTTAATACAATTGAAAAGTTTTATAAAACAAAATCAAATCAAAATTATTAGTGGCCGGTATAGCCTACGAAGTCCGCAGACTGCACCAGCGTACCAGAGGGTGTGCCCCCTGCTCTAGCTGCCATGCGACACATTTTCACTGGCCATGATGGGTCCCCTCTCCAAGCGGCCGGTTATTTAAAATTCCAGCGTCCTCATTGTAAAACTGACGAGTAGAATATTCTTGGACGATATTTCGCAGCAGAGTGATGGCGGTCTTGACGGGTAGACAACTGTCAAAGTAAACTCGAAGCAGATAGTGACGTCATCTAGCCGTACAGACAAGTCAACATCCCTGTTAGTAGGTCGTACTGTGCCATGTCATTTGTTCGTATTATACGGAAATACAAGTCAGTAGGGCATTTCTTGGCACGACAACCTGATGACCGTCAAATTTAAGCTCATAGATTGCTGACATCAGCACTACGTCGGTAATTTTTTGAAAAATCTGACCCCCTTATGGTTGAAGCTTTTGATTTTGCAATTTATCTTCAGAGGCTCATATCTTGGTCATTTTGAGGCCTTTTTTGGTGCAATTCTTTTTTATTTGAGCTAATTTTTTGTGTACTTTGCAGTGGTGCAATTATTTTCTGATTTTGGTGTACGAATTTTCCAAAAAATTGGATTTGTCACAGGTGTTTCTCAATTGTCACTATTTTTGCACTTCTGAGACTTCGTTCAAGCTCATACAAACTCCTTTTCAGGTGCCGTTTTTTTTTTAAAGTGCATGATTTTTTCTGAACTTCACAGTGGTGCTATCAATTTGTAGCAATTGTGATAAAAAAATTGTACTTTCAGAACTTTATCTATTTTGGCATTTGTAAAGATAAGATCTCAGTTTGGTCTTTTGTATCGGACATTTGAGTCTGTTGTAGCCTACTAAAGGATGTTGTAAAACATTGAAAATCAGAAGCCCACTTTGCTTGGCTTGCAAGTGGCCATTGTACAGGCACTAATTATAAAGTGCCAAATCATCTTTTTTTGGGGGAGGGGGTTCTTTGATTGAGTGAATTTGGGGGGGTGTTTTGTGTGATTGTGCCTCTCTTTCTATCTTATTCTCTTTCATTTTGTTGCTATGGGTTCTCCTAAGTTTCTTTTATTAACTCCACATAACTATGCTTCTTGAAAAATTGATGCATGGAGTAAGTTAATGGAAAAAGGATTAACTCATTATATTGATGGAACTGTTGTTGCACCATCTGATCCTAAAGCTGATCCTGTTGCTCATATTGATTGGCTCACTAAAAATACTATGGCTCTTGAAACTTTAAGGAAATATGTATCAAAAAGATCTAATCTTTCAAATTGAAAAATGTAAAACAATTAAAGAAGCTTGGGAAAAGTTTGGTCAATTGTATGGCCAAGTTGATGAGATTAGAGGTTATTAGCTTGACAATGATCTCACAATGTTAGATCCCAAGAATTTTGATACAATCCAAGACTATGTCACTAAGGCAAATGAGCTAAGAGCACAACTTAAGGATTGTGGCATTGATAAGAAGGATGCACAGTTGGTCTACAATTTGTTGGGAAAGCTTCCATCAGAATATGCAGCATTTGTTTCTAGCTTCCAAACCCATCGCTTGACAGTTGGTAGTTCTTTCACTATGCCATCATTTGATGCTTTTACATAAATGTTGATGTTAGAGCAAGCAAAGTTGATAAGCATGTTAAGGCATATAGACTTTTGGATCTAGAGACACATGAGCTATTCATTGAGAGGAGTGCTCACTTTGAGAAAAACTCTCCTAGCTTGGCCTCTAATCCTCCTCATCCTTCCTCCATAGTGCAAAGTGATGATAGTGACTCAGATGATGATTCTTCCTCAACTTTGACTCGTAGGATCACACCTTTGTAGGATCCACTTGCAGTTGAGGCACCTCGTCCTTGATCTCCTACTAGACCTCGGGCTCTACAAACTCTTGAGTCAGCAGGTTCTCTTGATGGGGATCCTTTAGATACTTGAAGGACTCGGTCACAACATCAAGATTTTCCACATGCTTATATTGCTAGTGCTTCAGGTCCACAATCCTTTAAGGAGGCTTCAGACATTCCTGAATGGGATTCAACAATGGAGGAAGAGTATAGTTCCTTGATGAGGAATCACACATGGGATTTGGTTCCTCTTCCTAAGGGGAGAAAGATGGTTCGATGTAAGTGGATCTATTGGACTAAGTATGCAATAGATGGAAGTATGGATAAATACAAGGCTCGGCTTGTGGGAAAAGGTTTCTCACAAGTTCCAGGTGTTGACTATACTGAGACCTTTGCACCCGTTGCTAAGATGAACTCCATTCGCTCGACACTCGCTATTGCTGTAGCTCATGGTTGGGCTATACATCAGATGGATGTGAAGAGTGCATTTCTTCACGGGGATCTTCATGAGGAGATTTACATGGAACAACCACATGGATTCATTCAGAATTCTTCTTTGGTTTGCAAATTGAGGAAGTCTATCTATGGCCTCAAACAGGCCCCTAGGGCTTGGTATGCCAAGATGGATTCCTTTCTTCTCTCAGCAAAATTCACGAGGTGTCATTCAGATCCGAATATCTACATTTTGCGACAGGCTGATTCTCATTTGCTACTTGTGTTCTATGTTGATGATTTGATCATTACAGGGAGTACCTCATCCATCATTGGCAGTGTCAAATCTGCTTTGCAAGACAGATTTGATATGACTGACTTGGGCCTTTTGCACTATTTTCTTGGGATTGAGATCACATAGTCAGTTTCTAGGATTTCTCTTTCTTAGCCCAAAT
Organism: Sequoia sempervirens; assembly: GCA_007258455.2. Classification (NCBI taxonomy): domain Eukaryota; kingdom Viridiplantae; phylum Streptophyta; class Pinopsida; order Cupressales; family Cupressaceae; genus Sequoia; species Sequoia sempervirens. The sequence goes on along the minus strand of VDFB02126595.1, from coordinate 42,192 downwards.
ATGCTCTTGATCTTCTAGCTCGGTTTCACATGGTTGATTGTAAGCCTGCCCCGACTCCATTTCTTTCAGGAGTCAAGCTTGAGGCTAAGTTTTCTACTCCACTTGTTGATGCCACTTGGTATCGTTAGCTTGTTGGGAGTCTCATCTACTTGACTCACACTCGCCTTGATATCTCCTTTGCAGTTGGCATGGTTTCACGCTTTATGTAGGAACCACATGAGATTCATTGGAAAGTAGCCAAACACATCTTGCATTACATACAGGGTACACATCATCATGGGATTCACTCTGCAGCAGGTACAAGACTTACCTTGGTGGGATATACAGATTCTGATTGGGCTGGCGATCTTGATGATCGTAAGTCCACTTCTAGTTACAAATTTCATCTTGGTTCAAGCCCCATTTGTTGGCAGAGTAAGAAGTAGCATGCTATTGCTCTTTCTTCGACTGAGGCTGAGTATCGAGGGGCTGTTAATGCTGCTATTGAGGCTATTTGGCTTCAAAATATTCTCATTGAGTTTGGCTTCACTATTCCACATCCTATAGTCATTCATTGTGACAATCAGAGTGCCATCCAGATCTCGAAGAATCTAATTCACCATCAGAGGACCAAACACATTGAGATTCATATGCACTACATTCGGGAGTTGATACAGGAGCAGGTCATTGATTTGCAGTATTGTCCTACAGCAGAGTAGGTTGCAGATATCTTCAAAAAATCCTTCATTGAGAGTATATATCATCATTTGTGAGCTCTCTTGGGGGTGCAGGATGTTTCTTCTGAGGAGGTCACTTGACTTCTTCATTCTCTCTTTTGGGGGAGCTTTTTCCTCACTTGAGGTTTTTCCTTCTCATCTTTCTGAGTTCAGTTTTTGTTTCATCTCTTTTTTGGGGGGAAGTTTTTTCCCACGCGGTTTTCTCCCTTTGTAATGTCCCCTTCTCAAACCTGATCTTTCCAGTGACCGTTGGCCTTTTCTTTGGGAACCCGAAGGCTAGTCGGAAGATAAATTAGGGTTTCGTATTTTTGAGGAGGTCTTTGCTTAGAGATGATGGATTCAATTGCGGATCCTTTCTGGGTTTTCAGAGAGCTTCGCAGTGGTATGATCATCTCGGCATTCAGAGCACTTTTTGGAATTTACTATTTTTAGTAAATTCTATTTTTGGCAGCTTTCCAGTTGAGTTTAGCTCGGTTGACTTCCTGCTTCAGTTTGGTCAGATGTTTTGCTCAGTATTGGCTTCAGGGCACATTCAGAAGGATAAGCTAAGTCATTTAATTAAAAAGTCACGTTTAAATATTATATTTTAACGTTGACCCCTTGGCTTAGATTTAATGACTTAATGTTGTTTTTAAAAAAGTGGGTTTTTGAGGGTGGCGCCCTCATTAAGAGATTATTTTAATTATTCCCAAAGTCAAAGCAATGTTATGAAGGGCGTAATTATTAAAGTATGATATTCATTTAAAATATTATATCTTTAGCCTTGAAGAGAAAGTACGCCCGTCCTTGAGGAGATTGGATTTTGACCTAAAATCGGATTTTAGGGTTTGTGAAGTCAACTGGAGAATTATAAAAAGGAGTCTTGGAGCATCATTTAGTATCTTTTGTCTATGCTAATGTTATGCTGCCGAAATGGTTGCGGAATTGCTTCGAGGAATGAATGCCTCCTAGTCTGGGCTCGACTTCGTGCTTGAGAGACAACACCTAGTGGAGAGATTTGCTTATTTGAGTGTTTTGTAGTAAGTTTTGTATTGTAGCTTGAGTTAGTGCTTTGTAGATTAAATCTGCTCTTTCTTCCATTTTCTGGAGTTGCTAATTTGTACGGCTGAAGGTTGTTTTTAGTCATAGATCAAAAAAATATCAAAAATCTTGTTCTGGGTATTGTCTCATTGGTTTTCTCTGTTGGAAGAGACCCTTCATGAATATTTACAGATTTTAATACGAAGCTTATGATTTTATAATGCAAATCCGTCATTCCTTGAAGGCCGAACTTTCTAGAGTGCATTGGGATTCATGTCAGTAATTAATAACCATTTTTAGATGCCATTTCTTATTACTAAGTTAGGCGCCATCATTTTGAGGGTCTATTGCATCATATTTGAGAACATTTGGGTGAGAAATGAGAGAGTTATGAGCATATGAGTAAATTCATAGGTTGCTGGTTTTATGACAAAAGTGCAGATTTGTATGACAGTTTAAGAAATCTGCATCTTCCTTATCTGGTTGGTGTTGAGATTTCATTGTATACTTTGCAGAAGCTTCCTTGTTGAATGCATCATTTGAAAGAGCATCTTAAGTCTTGATATTGCAGGCAATGATATCTTTGTAAGCTGGCAGTAGTACTGACCAGTTGTTCTTATTATTGCTCATCATTATTGTAATACTTATTCTTCCTTCAGTTTTCATTGTAATAGATAAATCTCTGCCCTATGGTAGCTACTCTCCCATTCTGGGTTAGCAAGCACATTCTGGGTGTTGAATGTTTTCAGCTTTCAGCATTTCTCTTTCAAGCATTGTTATTGTAATCACTCCGTCATATGGTCGCCCCTCACTCCGCATTGGATTGGGTAGCACATACTTGACATTGAGTTCCCTTTCAGTATTTAGAGTAGAAGACCCTCTGACCAATTCTCACCATCATCGGTGCCATACTGGTTAGAGTTGTTTCCGTACATTTGGGTTTATCTTCTAACCTTAACGGGTACTTGCTTGTAATGTTGTAATCTGTTAATTGAAAAACGAAAAAATTTGGCTCGGAATATTTCACCCTTTCTCCGCTTTATGAGAGATTTCATTGCATTTGTACATGGGTACCTAACATGGCCTAGTAGTTCGGACCCATCTTGCATTGTTTTCTTTTGTGTACATTCTCCCTAAGTTGCATTTAAGGGGGGGTGTTGGTGTAATTAAATGTGTTGTACCTTGTCCTAAGTCATAATTACACCTTAGTTAAGTTTACTTAGGGACCACATAGGAGGTTGTTGGATATTTTCCACTTTTGGTGGACTTGACATGTCATTACTTTATCACTTCCACCTTTTGTAGACACATCATGTGATTATCTCTCCACCTTTTGTGGTGATTATCACATTATCACTTTTCCACTTTAGGTGGAGTGATAAGCTTTTCATAGTTGTCTCATGTCATAAGATTACGACACTTGTCATAATCTTATGCCCCTATATGTTCTCACCTTGGCTATATGACCAAGGGGTCCCCTAAGTACTTTTGCTCATTACATTATATTTGCATCATTGACAAAATATAGTTTATTATTGTCATATTGTTTCTATCTCTCTTATGCTTGTGTTTTCTATTAGGCCTCTAAATCTTGGGTGGCTGCCTTCATAGCCAATTCTTACATTTTGAATAGGTTGAAGGTTTATTAATGTAGGAACATTTGGGTCCATGGGTGATCATCCACTCTAATTTTTGGTGTGTTTTTAGGATTCTTTCTTGTTGGCTTGCCCTTTCCAGATTTTGGCTTCATATCATTTCTTAGTTTCAACAATTTTGGATGAATAATATGATTATTATTCTTATACAATTTAATTGATAATTCTTTTTTTTAGGTAGTTGTCATTCATTCTTTAGATCATTTTTCAATCTAACTTATTTGTTTTAATAATAATCAGTCTAGCTATTTGTAGAATTTTTTGTTTTTGCATAAGAATTTTTTTCACTATGGCAACACTAATAGATAAGAACCCACAATAGTGTTAGCAACTGGCACAATTCCTCTAATAATTGATAATACCATCGATTGTTGTATTAGGATGAATTGTAATAGCAATACTTACAATAGGAGGTCCCAAGAGTGTCTCATGAATTAGAAGTATACCAGCCACAATTCAAAACTATGCATTTGATGGATAGATAGATTTGCATTCACTGGGGTTAACAAAATACATAAACAATGAGGAAGCATGATCCATGATGCAATGACCATAAATAAGGAGTACGTGATGGCCTATGCAAACTTGAGTTGGCACAACTTTGCAACAGGCTGCTTGGGTTCTAGTTCTCGATGCAATGCCATAAACAATTCCAACAATGTGGACAAGTGTCTTGTCTACCCCAACTAGGTGGACATAGTAGTTGGTCTATCTATGAGAACACTTATCATGCCAGGGTTTGAGACATGGGGAGGGGAAAAAAGGAATGAGTTTCTTGAAATAAAGTGGCTACTAGCTCACCTAGATATATGAATGTATGCAAGTTTGTAGTTGGGAAGAGGATTGTGGTGCATCCCATAGTACATTGTGGGTTGACATGAGTGCAAAAGAACACAACACAACTCACAAGATATATTTTTCTCAACAAAGGTAATCCAAAAAATCTTCATTATAAGTCTTTTAAATAAATACAAATACAATTATAAAAGAAAGAAGTTTCTAGAAATCTCAAACCAAAACATTATTATATTCTAATAATCAAATCATATATCTAATGAATTCCTCCTTGTTTGGAGGAAAGTGTCACCACTTTCTCCTTAAGGTGGGGAAAATGTTGCTCAAAAGATGCTTGTGAGATCCACTTAGCTTGGGTCGGTAGGATATCCTTATGACTAACCAAGTATGCAGTGGTAGTGTCGCTTAAATTTAATGGTGGTGCTCATTATTACACAATCTAAACAATTTCCCCGTCCTCCATTGTTTCTTTTTCCTAGTTTCAAGCTCATAGTCGAATTATCGAGTGCCAAAGTTTTCTTTATTGGCTTTTGCATGATTTCCGAAAAACTTGTCGACAGTCGATAAGGTTTGTCGAACCTCGTTGGTCTCTGACAATTTTCGTAACTTAGAGAAAAGAGAGTTATCTTATGTCATGCTCCTAAGGTAGATGGAGTCTCTTTATCTTTGATTCATCTTAAATGTTTCGACATCTTCTTAGGTTCTCGAAAGCTTGTCGGAAGCCGAAGGGGTTTCTAAAACCAAGCACTTTGTTAGAGGTCTAGATCTCTCAAAGGAGTTCATTGGTTAGTTGAAGAGGGGAATGAGAACAAAGTACTGATGGTTTAAATGGTGGAAATTTGGAGAAGCTTAAACATATTTCAGAGTTCGGTAGAGGTTCTCATAACCTCATTGGGACCCACAAGGTTTTTATAACTATGTCCAAGTCCGAAAAGATGCCTTCTCGTAGAGAAAGAAAGGATTTTGTTAATCAAGCAACAAGTTAAGGGAGTGATTTGTTCACACTTTTAGAGGGATATGAGGTTTTGAAAACCCCATCGGATGCCACTAGAGTTATAAAAACCTTTCAAACTTCCTACAGAGCGAAACTTGAGGACAATGTCTGTCAAAGAGAAATTAATGCCGACACACGCCAACTTTCTAATCATAATTAATATTTTTGGGGAGTCGAGAACATTTATTGCCCGCTTATAAAGAGGGATAATTTCACATAGTTTAATTATTTCAAAGTGAATTCTAAAGAAGAATATGAAGAGCAAGAGTGGATTGCAGAAGAGAGTAAGGGTGGGGTCCCATGGGGGGAGGCTTTGAGATCTATTTTGAAGGAGGAGGGGGTCCCATGAAGCAAAAAAATAAAATGCTACAAGATTAATGAGAATCTTTTCCTCAAAAATAGCAGCCCCTGCTTTTTAGTTCAAAAACTTAAGCGGGTGCAAAAGGGGTAGGGCTAGAAATTGCCCCACCAACTTAAGCTTTTTCTTGCCACTTGTCAATCATATGAAGTTTTAAAATTCTTGCCAATTTTTTTTTTTAATTATTTTATATCTATCTACTTTGCTGAATTGAATATGCAAAATAATAAAATTCATGAGACTACCAGCTTTCATAAATATAGGAGCTTACACTTTTAAGCTTAAACATTCTACAAATTCATGGGACCATCCACTTCAAAAAAAAAAAAAAGTCCTAAAAAATCGCAGTACCATCCACTGAAATTTTATAAGAAGCCCCCCTCCATGAGACCCCACCCTAAAACAGGGTGATAGATTCTGGGGTTTACATCGTAATAGTTCTGAAGTATTAAATTTTCATGAATACCTATGAAATATACAATTCTCTACTCCAAATTAAAATTCCTTTTTTATTCAGAGAATTGGGCAGTATTGTGTGCTTTAATTTTTGATACAATGAAGTAAAAATATTTGGGTTACGAGCATCTCTCTAGTTTGGAAAACACACTCCCATAGAGAGACACTAAACCAGGGCATGCAGATTTAAAATGTTTTTGGGAAAGAATGAATGCCTAGAATCGACCTCCTATCACACATAGATTGGTAAAGAGTGGCTTGTTGCAGGCGTCTTCCCTATTTGGTAGAGAGTGGCTTGTTGCAGGCGTCTTCCCTATTGCAGTCCAGTGCCCAAACTTGGTAATTTAATGTATCAATCATTATGATCCTCAAACAAGAGAGGTCAAAATAGAGGACAATAATCGTCGCCAAACTCGATAGGGACACTTTTCATTTGTTGCTAAAGTTACTCCACAAAGAAGAATATGTAGATGTGAATGTCTCCACATAATACCAACGATTCGTAGGAAAAAAGGCCCTGTCAAAATACAATGGCGAAGCAATGGTTAGCGACCCCTAAAAAGGGATAATCACAGTTGCTGAGAAATTTGTATAGGTCATATTTCATCAATGAGATAGGTGACATCATATTATTGTTGCACAGGCTAATTGGTAATAGGCTGCTCATAATTTCGAGGCCTGGATGTATTTCTTTGTCATGATTATTTTCATGGGCAACCATTCAATGATTGGGCTGATATTATCAACGACTACATATGCATAAGCTTATAACTCATTTTTGAGTTAAAAAGTGTTTTATGTATCCTCATATTTGTTTTATGCCATTGCAAACATGAGAGCTTGGCCGAGGTTAAGAACTGAAGGTGACTTTAATGATAACACCACAATTTATGAATACTATTACCAGCTTCAGCTCGAAAACAGTTACAGAATGATGCATTTGCCATGTTAGTGGTAAGGGAATTGCAAGGGTGCCAAAGCATGATAATCTCCCCAGAAGCTACCTAGTTGGTCAATACATATGAGAGTTTTTTCATCCAGTTCCAAGGATTCACATATATTAGAATTGGCAGATATGATGGCTTCCCATGCTAACTAACAAAGTATGTCAACGATCTATTTGTGTTGATTGAGGTGTGTTGTCAAATTGAAGAGTTGAATAAAAGGTGTAAGGAAAGGAAAAAGGCAGGCGTCCCCTTTCCTATTGACTTGTCTTTCTATCAATGTAAATCTTCTTTAGAGACCCTTAACATTGAAAGGGACATGGTAAAGTATAAATTACAATTTTTTTTAGTTTCGCTTCTCTTTCGACAGCAAGAATTTTGTCCGAAATAAAATTGCAACTTGGACCTGGATTTTATCATGTGTTTGAGTTGGAGGTGTTGGAAATATTGTACACTCAGTGGAGATTGTTGGCAAAGTTGTCACTAATGTCAAAGTGAAAAAGATGGAGTCATTGATTAAAGATAACATATTGCAGAGGTCTGTCATTACACAGATTTATGTCATGAATACAATTTTCAGATTAAACTTAGAAGAATTTGAAGTTTTGAAGAGAATGGAATACAAGACAAATTAAGTGTTTGTTGCTAGGTTGCAAGATTGTTTTGAAGGTGCAAGACAAATTAAGTCTTCAAGAATGTGAGCCCTCAAAGAATTCAAAACATCAAATAATAGAGAACAAAAAATTTATTAGTGTTCACAACAAAGAAGAGATCGATGGTTGATTTTTAGATTGATGACTCAAACTCAGATTCTGGGAATGATTGACATTCAGACTTAGTGACAAATTTGTGGTCTCTCAGATGTTCAGATTGATTAAATCAGATTGACTTAGTTGACATATTATTATATCACTAAGAAGTCTTTAACGTATACTCTTTGTTAAAGAAAAGAAAACTTAAGTATAATATTATTCTCACAAGCTTAATACGTATATGTTAAAAGGTGCAGCTGTATCTAAAAGACATGTTTGGATTAAAAGACTCGAATAAGACAAAAAGATATGTTTGAATATGAAGAACAAGGGCACACTTCTAAAGAGAAGTGATTTATGTTGGACTCAAGGATCACTGAGAGGCAAGGGGTGAATCAGTGTTTAACAAATTTAAACTTTAAATTCATATCTTAAACCATTAGTAGCACATAAACAGAAATAAAGATGCAAGCACATGAACAAGATAATCAAAGCACCATAACACTAATATTTTTACGTGGAAACCTTGCTAGGGAAAAAACCATGGTGGAGATTAATCCACAATTTATATACTATGTTAAAAGTATGAAGAAAAAGGAATGCACATGCATTCAGACACACTGCCTAGAACTCACTGCTCAAAACAAGGAAGACTCACTGTTAGAGATTACAACAAAAGTTTGAACTCAGAAGATAGCATCTACAAATGCCTGGTTTTAGTTCTGGTGAAGCTCATAAATCAAGTTTTGAACTTTTTGTCAGACTCTGCACTTTGCTTTTGGTTTGCCACCAAATCCTCTTCTGTACCAGCAAAATTCTCATAGTTGATCTTCTAATATTCACATACCCAACTTCTCTGCCCTACAACTGCTCTCATATATCTCATGCATACAAAATGAATTGCCCGAACTCGCATAAATACCCGCTAGCAAGAATTCAAACACTTTATGTCGACTTCACACAAAATATGATATTCTCTACATGTCGGCTTCAAATCATAAATAATTTTTGATGTGTGCCCACACACATCGGCCAAACCATAGCTAGGACCCAAAACAAAATTCTCAAACATAGAAATAATTAAACAATCATCCCTTATATATCCGCAACACGCTTCATTGATTAAGTCAGCCATAATGAACAAATAGACAAAAAATCATTCTGCCGAATCTTTTTACTCATACACGGATTAATGCAACATCACAAAACTTACCAATAAGGTACCATACATGCTTAACAACCTATCTTGGGGATCCACAACACAAGATGATGATCCGGTGAAGCATATGGATTGACATACTAACCAGATATCCAGTTCATCAGGTTCTTTGCCGGTATGAGCAGGTTCAGATCTGCGGACCACAATAGTGACTACAGTTACCATCAATGACAACACTAGAAGCCATACCAATAATCTCCTCAAACCATATGCCAACAATTTAATCATTAAAAAAACATTTATAAAGAGACATGTTGCGTCTAAAGCAACAAAACAACGATTAAAATTTTGGAAAGGTGCGATTAAATAATTGGAGAAGACGTGATCTCTTATAAGAACACTTTCATCACAAATGATATACTGCGATTAATGAAAGTTGTCAATAACGAATGGTTGTGATCTAAAATCTGAAGATATACGTCTTTAAGAAAGCACTTAAATCTGAAGAAATACGTCCTTGAGTCGTGTCTTACTCTGTAACGAAGCTGCAAAATCAAAAAGTGTCCTTTTCTCAAAAGATGTGTTTTATTTAAAAGGATGAAACTTTACCCAAAGTGTGACTGCCAGAAGATAAAGAAAAGATGTGCTATTTGTGAAAGATATAGTCTACAGGTGCAACTGCCAGAAGATAAAAGTCAAAATTTGAAACGAAGTTTAAAAAAATCTGAAGAGATTAATTAAGTCTATTACATATAAATAAAGAGGTGTGAATAATCAAGTGTTGTGCTCTTTTTTCAAAAGACGTAAGCCTTGATCAAGATATATAATTGACATCCATTTCAAGTGCTGGGTGTGTGGGAGTATGGATTAAAAAGGATATATCAAAAAAAGACAGCGAAGTGCTGAATGTGTAGTGAGTTGTGTTGTGGAGTTAATGCTATATTTTTGAAACACAGGTCAAGTAAAGAGGAGTTGTGTGTGTAAGATGTATATATTATTTTGAAGATATAAAAGTGGCTGTGTGGAGTGAAAAACAAAGGAGTATATAAGTACACAACAAATTCGAGGTTTGAAAACAAATAGATATATAAAGCATATGAGTTGTGTTTGTGTGTGAGTATAAAATATTATATCATCAAATACAAACAGACTTGAGGCAGAATTAAAGTGGAATTGAAGGTAGATATCAGTGTAATGCTACAAAGAGATTTGTGAAATAGAACATATATGGTGCATCATTTAAAACAAATTGTTTTTTAAAACAAATTGGTGAACAAGGATAAGTAAAGATCTGGGAAGAAGAGTATAATGCATATTTGGTAAAGTAGATGATTTCATCATAGAGTAAATCATTATTATAGAGTAAATCATTATTATTATTATCTATTGCAAAAGGTAAGACAAGAAGATAAATTGTGCCTGTTGAGCAGATTTTGTATGAAGAGAATTTAAGAGACAAATTTGTATGTGGAAGAAAGGTAAATTCATCATATGCTGATTTGTGTAAATATCTTTCAAGAAGAATAAGAGTGGGATTGAAGAGGAAGAGTGTTTGAGTGGACTTGTCCATCATCTGTTGAAGAAGCAACATTGAAGGTGGAGTATTATTCTTGATGTTTCTATCTTTGCTAAGTAGGTGCTTGGCAAGTGGGGTTGGAGCCTCCAGTAGGTTGGTGCCTACAAACATTTGGGGTTGATACTCTTTGTAGGTTGGTGCCTACATTCATTGTAAAAGTTTATATAATTCATAAAGTACATTATTTGTATAGTGGTTTTGTCCCGCAAATGTTTCCACATAAAATCTTGGTGTCAACTTGTTCATATTGAGATATTCTTGCATAGTTGGTTTGTGTTAGAATTTGAAGTTGATAAAGGTTGTTGTTGATGAAAGTTTAGAGTTGTTGAAAAGTTGAAAAGTGAAAGTTTGTTGATATACTGATTCACCCCCCCTCTCAGTATATCTTTGTGCTCTTCAGGAGGATTTCTAGGCTGACTACAATAATGATTTTAATAATGATTTTGAAGTAAGGACAAGAGATTGGATAAGCTTATCAATGATGCAAGTCAAATGGTATAATTTGAATTGGAATGTCTAGAGATAATGGATGATGAGTTTGATTTGATTAACTTGATCTATTATGATCACATCCAAATGATGTTGATCTTGCCCATCAATTGGAGCAACATGGATATCACAAATGTTGAGGGAAGGACATCAATGGTAGTGAAGAGAACCAAATAATGGATTATCAAGAGGATGACTAAGCCACCAAGCACTAAAATGTCTGGAGCAACACATGCCCCAAAACAAGGAGAAACAAGCTAGGTACATGTTTCTTCTCCTAGAATTGATTTCATAGCATTGGTTTCACAATTAGTTGGAAGAGGAGATGATGAAGAATCTCCTAAGGGAAGAATGGAGAAGACTTGCGAGGATGCTTCCAAGGATAAAGGAAAGAAAAATATTGAAGCAGCAAAGAAAGAAATGGTGGATGTGTCATCCTCTTCAAAAAGAAGTATTCCTCCTTCCCCACATTCTTCCCATAATGCATATCCCCTAGCATCACCCAATATATCAACCCATACACCCTCCTATAAGTAGATCTTTGCAATTCTCTCCAAATAATCCTCCTACTACCCCAATGAATTGGTTGCAACAAACCTTATCTAAAAATAGAAAGATTGTGGAGTTGAGCCTACTAGAGGATGATGTTATCTCAAGTTTGTTGTAGTAGACTCCACAACCAAAAAAATTGAAAACTATCTCAATGGTAATGACAAATGCTTCTTTTAGAGGCTTATATGTAGAGATCACTCATCCCTCAGCATAGAAATATGTCTGTCAGACATCAAAGGAGGACTTAACATCACCAAGGTTCACTTAGGACCCTCCTCTTGAGATGGCGATATACACAACTTTCAGGTGTAGACTGTCCAACTTGTTGAGCGCACTGAAGAGATAAGAAGTCCAAAGTGGAGCTCAAACAATAGGTGAATCTTTTAATCTGTTGTTTAAAATCTATAATTGATACCTCGACTCAACCTGTGGGACAAATTGACACATTCTTCGACTCCAGTTCTGCTAGCGACAAATTTGAAATCGAGAAAGTAAGGAAATATAAATGTTATGGGCAAGTGATAAAAGATTGGACCTTTGGGGTCTTAAATATTAAGGTCATCAAATTTGTGGAAGAAGCTAACAAAATGATAAGCAACTTAGAAGACAGAAGAAAAGAGAACGATGATGATAAGTCCTCCTTTTATGGAGACTATGAACCGACAACGTGATTCTTCCAAATCACAAGGAGATGGGGCCCGTTATTAAGGCATTCTGAGCTTACAAAGCAACGAGCGTTTCACAAAATCCTCAGTCTCCATAAAAGGCTAAAGATAGTATTGAGGTTGATGATGTTCCATCTCAGCCAAACATTTAAGTTTATGTGAAATGATATGACCCTAAAAATTCTGGGGGTTGTTTTATCTTCTAAAAGCTTCTTTAAAACTTCAATTACTTTTGAATGATATATTTCTCTCTTTCTCTCTCTAGGATATTTTTGGGGGTCGATAATTGTTAGATGAAGGGAAGGTTGTAAGTCTCTGAACTTTACAAATTTGAACATATTCTGAAATAAAGAATCTTGTGTCCGTGTGCTTTATGATTCTATGTTATCTTTTCTTGTGTGAAAAATAGCTATTTTAGGTGTTCCGGCATTGTCTTCATTGGTAATTATTATAATCTTTGTATTTTTGATTCTTGTTCTTAAAATAGTACTTAGTCTATGCACTAAAATATTTTGGAAGAGATTTCTAATAAATATTCTTTTTTATTGCATTGCATACAAATTGTTATTTTGCTTGTCATAAAGTACATGAATGTGGATTTCCCTTTCCTACTTTATGATTAAAAGTATACTACTAAAATTAAGATTTTATCATAAGAGGGAGTTGTACCTCTAAAATTCAGAGAAAAATTATTCAGAGAAGGGTAACCTGTTCAATTGTTGATGTGTTTGTTACTAAAAAGAGGAGCTTTACATAGTTACTCTACACTATTTTGATGATAAAAAAATTGTTTAATTAGTTGCTCCTCGTAGAGTATGTGCAAACCTCAAAAAATGATATTTGTATCCAAAGGAAGTTGAGGATATGGAATATTATACTTAGGATGAAATATGAACTTCTTGTAAGTGAGGTGGATCTTATTGCTTCAAATAATTAACATTAACTACATCACAAATCCGAAGTTGAGAAGAGAGATCAAGTTTGAATGTATTATCTCCTATATATTGGACACTGTTAGAAGAACCATACATCTAATAGGCTTGAGTTTATGATGGTGTTGACTTTTGAACCTTTGTTTATCCATATAAAGTGAGACTTTATCCTTGACTATGAAGTTAGAAGGGATGTGATGATTATATGAAGAGCTACTCACACTTGTGCACAAGTCTTTTCTATGTGTTGAATAAATAGAAGCTTAACCTTGTTTCTTTCATTGGTATGGTGAAGAAGTTAGAGGAAGAGCAACAAGAATTTCATATGGAGCAAGAGGTTGATATCCATAACTCAAAAGGAGAATGGCCTATAGAGGCATTTGTATCCCAATTATAGCTATGCCACAAAACATGAAGATAGGTATCCCATTCTTTATTCTTTCTATAGTAGATCTTGAGAGACTAAACTATAGTCTAATTAACCACTTTAGTTTTATGAAAAAGGAGTAAAAGTAATCCTAAGTTTAGACATTAAACTTAAGGATCACCTTTTTCCTATGTCACAGAAAGTAAAAAAATTGTGTGAAAAATTAATGAAATGACAAATAATTTTAGCTTTCTCGTGCCTACTAGAATCAATAGTGATATAGATTAGTGTGAGATTCAATAGAAATTGGGAAGGAGTTTCTACTCATGGATTTGATACCATGTTGAAGAAATAATAAAATGAAAGAAAAATATATCTTCCACAAATGAATGTGCACAATGAAAATTCAAAAAATATCACAAAAGTGAATGAAGAATATATAAATAAGCTATATATGTAGGACAAGGAAGAAGGAAGGAAAAAGTAAACCGTTGACTAACCCTCCAAGAAGGGTGACACATGTAGAACACTTGGGAAAAGTGTGAGGACATGTGTAAATTACCTATTAGAGACCAAATTTATAGGTCTAAAAAGTACATGTTATGTTGTGTTTCACCCCTATGTTACAATGGTTTTGTGTTAACCCACCTTTTCAAACTAATTTGAGATAGTAAAAGACATTTTATACGAGTCAAAATTTTATCTAAATGCTACCCTAGGTGTCATCTCCTATGTGCATTTCATTTGTTCAAAGTTGTAGAAAATCCATAAAATTCTAAGTGTTGGATCTCCTAATATCATTTTATTAGGTTTTTGGAAGTTGTTAGAGTTTTGGATATTTGAAATTGTCCATCCTAGCATACCATCCAATCTATCTCGATCTTCCTCTTGGTCCTTATCATGTTGTTAGAATTCATCCTTTGGACATACCTTTCTACCCAATCTTGAAAATTTAGTCCTTTTCCTTGTAAAATATTTCTAATTGGGGTTGTTAGACTATTGATCTTTCCCTTACCTTCATACCATCCATATGGACCTTGAAACCATAAACTGATGCATTAGAAACTTTTGTATGCCAAATTTTGAGACTTGAGCTTTTCTTGATACCATTTCCTTGGTATTCTTTGAGTTTTGATCCCTCAAAATTTTACTTAGAACACTTAAGTATTTTATTTTTACTAGACTTTCAAACTTTCTTATTACAAAATACCTTTTACTCTTTCCCCATTAGAGTGTCAAAGTTTTTCATCCCAAATCTCAAATCCCACCAATTCCTTCATACCATTTCTTGGAGTTAGACAAGTTTGTTCACCCCCTTACCTCAATACTCTTGTGCATATTCAAATTCCATTGCCTAATAACCTCCATTATTATTCCTATTGGAGTTAGAGATGCAAGCTTCCCTTCAAGGAAATACCTAGTATGAATCATATTTGAATCCTAATCGATAACACTCTGACACTCTCTTATCTTATCAAAATTGCTTGTTCAGACTTCTCTCCATTCACATGGCATCCTTGTCACTCCCAAACTCTTACCTTTGACATCTCAAAAGTGGTGAGCCATAAAATCCCCTCAACCCCCCAAAAATTAAAATTCCTACACTTTCTCTATACAATCCCACCTACCTCCTGCACATTCCAAAAGGTCATTTGTGATAATATTTGATGTGGTGACCAATAGAAAGAGGTTTTCCCCATCCAAAATAGTTCATAATTCAGGCGTGGATTTGAAATAAAATTCTCAATGATAAGGAGTAAAACCACATAGGACACCATTAATGAGTCAATTGGGCCCTACATCTACCACACCAAATTCATCGATGTCGCTAAAAAATAATTGTTTATGCTAAGGTACATGAATTAAAAGGAAGAACTAGTGCAAATAGCCATACCCTAATTTATTGTAATAGTTGAAGAGATAACAAAGCTAGAACATACACTCCTTTTCCTAGGTTGCAATTGTAATGGATTTTGTGGACACTCTTCTTAAAAATCAATGTAAGAATGTATTTTTATACAATTAATGCATTCTATCTCCATTAATATTTAACAGTTTTAAAGGATTCAAGGAATCCCTAAGTTCACATTTACTATTTTTTTATTGAGTTTGTGTTAGTTCACATCTAAGGGGTGTAGTAATTTTTTTTTATTCTTTGTGCAAGTTTTTGCCAAGGTTAATCTTTTAAGATTGAATTGTGAAGATGTTGAACATGTGGTGGATGATTAAGAAGAGTTTATATTTATGATAGAAGAAAATTTAAGAGTTTAAGCTCTATAATACATGACCAAACATATCAAGCTCATATGAGAGTTAGTGTTTACTCTATCATTAGGGTTTTATCTAGATTTAAATCTATGCTACAAGAATAGGCATTGGTTTGATAGATGAAGGTTTGTAACGCCTACCTCGAAACCCTAGAGAATTAGACACACATAATGAAAGTAAACAATTTTTTTTTTTAAAGTGTAATTAAACAAGTAAAGTAAACTACACTTACACATACATTCTCTAAGGAACGCGACGACACTAACTTACAAACCCCATTACTAACAAAAAATACTAAACATAAAAGATTATTACTCATGAATTAAAGATCATACATCTATCAACATTAAAATACATCACATAAAATATAAAGTCCAATAAGGATTTCGTTCATACATTGCATCCATTCAATATTATAATTACAACTTTCATTTCCAAATGAGATAGTTTATACAAAAGTGATACAATTACAAGTTACAATGATTCTCCTCAAATACAATTGAGGAGTGATACAATTACAAATTACAAGGTATCCAATAGATACAAAGAGAGAACATGATAGAAATACAAATTCACTGGTACACACGAGCTTTCCAATCATGAAGTACTCATCATCACGAACAAGAACTAGGGACCCAAAGGTGTAAGGTGCACGTTCCGCCCAACCATGTGATACCCGAAGGACCAACCCCTGTGCTAGGAGATAGAAAAAGAGCTTCCTAGGAAAAACCTACAAACTCTAGACATAGGAAAAAAAATAATATTAAACTCTACAAGTACGAAGTTACAAAATGGTTACAATGCTTCCAGATAACAATGATCAACTACACAATACAACAAAATGACTCACGATTGTCATAGGAGGAGTGTCATCACAAAGTTGCATGGGTTACCCTGGCGTATCTTCCTAGGCTCCAACCCCCATCTTGGGTTACCTTGGTGACCTCTTACAATACCCGACCCCACATGCAATCCAATGCAGAATCGACTATCTTTCCAAAAAAACAAGATATTGATCATGCCATTCCAGACCTTCTTGTCTCATCCCAAGTCTTTACTAGCCCTTGAGTCCATGAGTGAGGCATTAAAAAAAGTTAAGTGTTTAAACTACCCTTTTTTGCTAATATATTTATTTAATTTTCACTGATTAAACTAACTCTGCATGAGTTACCCTAACACCACTTTGTGTGTAGGCCCTCATGAAAAGCCACTCCCCTATTAACAACCTAAGGGATCAATCCTACTAACATAGGGTAAACCAGGTGCACATAACCAAATACAAAAACTAACTTAATAACAATGTACAACACAATCTGTTCGTAGAACCAGGTAACTATACTTGATAAAATACCACCCGCACTACCCAAGTTAACTCAAAAGCTAAACAAGTAAACTCAAAAGCCAAACTAATTCAAGTTGCGGCCCCACCACAAAGGAGACACATCTGGAAGTCTTACATAAATAATAACTCAATTTTCCCCAACAAAGAGAATGGGAGAAACATAACTTTAAAACAATTTCAAGCAAAGGATAAAATCTAATGTTAAGATATTCTAAATCCAAATAAGGCAATTACATATTGCATGCGAACAATAAAACATAATACCTTGCTCAATTATTTCTAATTCAAGACAAATTTCATTCATAGGATAAAAACAAATCATAACTAATTGTTTAACTCTATAATTCCTCAAATCACATTACATGAAATTAACTAATCTTACTATAAATTTGTTTGCAACCAACAAGAAATATAAATAATTAATAATCACTTTCTTAAAAAAATTCCTTTCATTTAAAGCAAATAGCCATTTTCCTTAAAATCATTCTCTTATAAAGTAACTACTTGAATATTTGTCAAACAATAATAAATTTAAAACCAAAGGTTTACTTCAGTTTCCCAATAATATTTAAATATCAAAATCTCATTTCCCCTTGAAATCATTTCATTATAAAATCAACTTTTGCATCAATTATAATAAAACAATCTTAAAATAATTATATTTAAATACAAATATATGTTTAAGCAAATATATATTTTAAATATATAATTATATTTTCAATTTAAATTCCAACTTATTAATATAACCCAAATATTTTCCAGTTAAAAAAAAAAAAGCAAATAAAATATACATATATATGATATATATATATTATATATTAAAATAATATATAAAATATATATACATATATTTATAAATTATAACGCACATATATAAATATAATTTAAAATATATAAAAAGAAAAAAACACATTTAAAAGAAATCACCACGCTCACGCAAGGGACGCCGTCCACCTTATTAGGGCTATTGTGGGCGGCTGCCACACAACCTCCCCCTGT
Source organism: Sequoia sempervirens (assembly GCA_007258455.2). Classification (NCBI taxonomy): domain Eukaryota; kingdom Viridiplantae; phylum Streptophyta; class Pinopsida; order Cupressales; family Cupressaceae; genus Sequoia; species Sequoia sempervirens. The sequence continues at coordinate 24,153 of VDFB02126595.1, read as the reverse complement.
GGGGGCGACTGTGGTGGCAACACAGTTGCCTGTGAAGGTAGTGATGCTGCCTCCACAACGCCTCCCCATGGGATGGCTGTGGGGCTACCCCCACAACCTTTGCAAAATTTTAAATTAATTTTTTTTTTAATAAAAATTTCCCCTGTTTTCATGATTTCGCCAAACAACGATTTTTCTAGAACTTTTTTAAATAGGAATTTTTAGTTGAAAAATTTCAACAATATATTTCTTGCACAATAGAGCATAAAACTATATATATATATATATAGAATTACATAAACAAAAATGTCAAAACACAAATTTTGTAGATTTCAATTTTCTAAATTGTACTGGAAAATTCCAATTCTAAAAGACAGAGGTTAACAAATTTTGCTTTGTTGTTTTCACTTTTAATTTCCTATTGTTTAAATTCTTTGCCTTACAAAAGATATGAGGTTTTCTCCATTTTTCTACAAGAATTTTCAAGAATTCTCAGCAAGATTTACAAACCTCTTCAAAATTAAAATCAAAGTTTCTAAAAGAAAATAAAGCAATTAAAGAACCTGTGTTTTGAAGTCTAAAGAAATAAAATTTGATGTTGTGCTTCCTTGCCAAATCCAAAATTCTAGATTTCCTTCCTCTTCACTTCCAAATCCAAGAATGTATCAAAAAATACAAGAAAACCTTCATGCATTTTAGCAACCAAAAATTCCAAGATATTTTGGTATCAAAGCCCAAATTTAAACACTAGGTGTTCTAGGATAATGTTGAACCCATTAAGTTGTTAGTTGTGTAGGATCTAAGGGGGCTTTATCCCTATGTGTTCACAGGCTTCCAGGAGTAAGCCTGATCCTAGCGAGGGAGGATGTAGTGCCTCTCCATTCGTTACTATTATGTGTTTAGATTTCTATATGTTGTTCGACAATACCTTTACTATGATAGACCTTGATATTTGTTGTTGTCTTATGATCGCTGGCTTTAGAGCGATGTGGATGTTATACTATGATGAGATGATGCACTATATGGATGTTATGTTTTATGTTATGCTTTTGATTAACATAGTTGTTAATATTGATATATGCTTATTTATTGATTAATGATGCCTTATTTTTGTCAGTCTGGATGTGACTATATTAGTGAAGGGGATGAGATTACATCAATCGCATGTGAGCGCTCTGTGATTCCGTGATTTCTCTTCACGGTGTGTTTGCTAAGTTTTATGTATGTTCAACATTCGTCTTGATTACAAGATTGTAGGTACATGACATCGTCTCCACTTGGTTTCACATGTTTGAGCATGTCCATATCTCAACGGTATTGTTGATTGGGAGATAATAATGGGGTTCCCTTGTCAAACCACAACCCTGTCATAGTGTGTCATTAGTTGTGTCTTGTTTTGTTGTTGAGTTATGTCGTCTTTGATGTTTTGATAATTCATTATCAGCGAGAATTAAATGTGAAAATTAATGACTGCATATTTTAAATGTTATTTATTTATTTTAGAGTAAAGTTGTTAAAATTTTTTAATTTAATTTAATGAATTAAATTTAATGTATTTGGTAAAGTAATTTAATCTTTGTGATTAAAGTTATTTATCATGTAAATAATTTAATTAAATAAATTTAGTTGTTGAGTAAATAAATTAATCAATTAAATTTATTAAGTGAATAGTTTAATTGTATTTGTAAAGTACATAGATTAAATGATTTAAATCTATTTTGAAATTTAAATTGTGTTTTAAAGTATTGAAAGTAAAATATCTTGTAAATGCATAAGAAAATATCTATAGTGGTCAAAAAAAATATTTTTAAATTTTGACTTAGTGTTGAGGAAATGAATGGAGATATTTACTTTTTGAAAAATAAAATATCTTGAAAAATTAATGAGAGGATATAGATATTTTTGGAAAAATCTTGTTAAAAAAAGAGATTTATTTTTGAAGGGAGAAAATATCTTGGAATTTTTGGTTGCTAAAATGGAGGAAGGTTTTCTTGTATTTTTGGATAGATTCTTGGATTTGGAAATGAAGATTTTGGAAGGAAATCTAAAATTTTGGATTTGGCAAGGAAGCACAACATCAAATTTTATTTCTTCAGACTTCAAACATAGGTTTTTAATTGCTTTTTTTTTTTTTTTTTTATAAACTTTGATTTTAATTTTAAAGAGGTCTGTAAATCTTGCTGAGAATTCTTGAAAATTCCTGAAAAATGAAGAAAACCTCAGATCTTTTGTAGGGTAAAGAATTTAAACAATAGGAAATTGAAAATGAAAACAACAAAGAAAATTTTGTTAACCTCTATCTTTTGGAATTGGAATTTTCCAATACAATTTAGAAAATTGAAATCTACCAAATTTATGTTTTGACATTTTTGTTGCTGTAATTCTCTTGTTAAAAAAGAAGAAGAGATTTGTCCATTTGGTCTGTATTATATATATATATATATATATATATATATATATATATATATATATATATATATATATATATATTGTGTAGGAAATATATTGTTGAAAATTTTCATCTAAAAATTCTTGTTTAAAAAAAATTAGTTTTGAAATTCTGGAAAAATCGCCGTTCCACGAAATCATGAAAACTGGGGAAATTTTTATATAAAAAAAAATAATTTAAAATTTTGTAGAAGGTTGGGGGGCTACCCCACAGCCGCCCCATGGGGAGGCATTGTGGAGGTAGTGTCGCTGCCTTCATAGGTAGCTATGCTGCCACCACAGTCGCCCCCATAGGGGGAGGCTATGTGGCAGCCGCCCACAACAACCCCAGTAGGGTGGACTGCGTCCCCTGCTTGGGCGTGGTGATTTCTTTTAAATGTGTTTTATTATTTTTATATATTTTAAATTATATTTATAATATATATATTATTTATAATATATATTTTTATATGTGTTATAATTTATAAATATACGTATGTATATTTTATATATTATTTTAATATATAATATATATAGATTATATATATATGTATATTTTATTTGCTTTTTTTTTTAATTGAAAAACATTTGGGTTATATTAATCAGTTGAAATTTAAATTGAAAATATAATTATATATTTAAATAATATTTATATGCTTAAACATATATTTGTATTTAAATATAATTATTTTAAGATTGTTTTATTATAATTGATGCAAAAATTGATTTTATAATGAAATGATTTCAAGGGGAAATGGGATTTTGATATTTAAATATTATTGGAAAACTGAAGTAAAACCTTTGGTTTTAAATTTATTATTGTTTGACAAATGTTCAAGTAGTTACTTAATAAGAGAATGATTTTAAGGGAAATGGCTATTTGCTTTAAATGAAAGGAAATTTTTTAAGAAAGCAATTATTAATTATTTATATTTCTTATTGGTTGCAAACGAATTTATAGTAAGATTAGTTAATTTCATGTAATGTGATTTGAGGAATTATAGAGTTAAACAATTAGTTATGATTTGTTCTTATCCTATGAATGAAATTCGTCTTGAATTAGAAATAATTGAGTAAGGTATTATTTTGATTGTCCACATGCAATATGTAATTGCCTTATTTGAATTTAGAATATCCTAACATTAGATTTTATCTTTTGCTTGAAATTGTTTTAAAGTTATGTTTCTCTCATTCTCTTTGTTGGGGCAAATTGAGTTATTGTTTATGTAAGACTTCTAGATGTGTCTCCTTTGTGGTGGGGCCACAACTTGAGTTAGTTCGGCTTTTGAGTTTACTTGTTTAGCTTTTGAGTTAACTTGGGTAGTGCACGTGGTATTTTATCAAGTATTGTCACCTGGTTCTATGAACAAGTTGTGTTGTACATTGTTATTAAGTTGGTTTTTATATTTGGTTATGTGCACCTGGTTTACCTTATGTTAGTAGGATTGATCCCTTAGGTTTTTAATAGGGGAGTGGATTTTCATGAGGGCCTACACACAAAGTGGTGTTAGGGTAACTCATGCAGAGTTAGTTTAATCAGTGAAAATTAAATAAATATATTAGGGAAAAAGGGTAGTTTAAACACTTAACTTTTTTTAATGCCTCGCTCATGGACTCAAGGGCTAGTAAAAATTTGGGATGAGACAAGAAGGCATGGAATGACATGATTGATATTTTGTTTTTTTGGAAATATAGTCAATTCTACATTGAATTGCATGTGGGGTCGAGTATCGTAAGAGGTCACTAGGGTAACCCAAGATGAGGGCCGAAGCCTAGGAAGATACGCTAAGATAACCCATGCAACTTTGTGATGACACTCCTCCTATGGCAACCGTGAGTCAGTTTGTTGTATTGTGTAGTTGATCATTCTTATCTAGAAACATTGTAACCATTTTGTAAGTTCGTACTTGTATAGTTTAATATTGTTTTTTTTTGCCTGTGTCTAGAGGTTGTAGGTTTTTCCTAGGAAGCTCTTTTACTATCTCCTAGCACGGGGGTTGGTCCTTCGGGTACCACATGGTTGGGAGGAATGTGTACCTTACACTGTTGGGTCCCCAGTTCTTGTTCGTGATGACGAGTACTTCATGATTGGAAAGCTCATATGTACCAATAAATTTGTATTTCTATCATGTTCTCTCTTGTATTTGTTGGATACCTTGTAATTTGGAATTGTATCACTCCTCAATTGTATTCAAGGAGAATCTTTGTAACTTGTAATTGTAACACTTTTGTATAAACTATCTCATTTGGAAATGAGAGTTGAAAATTGTAATATTGAATGGATTCAATGTTTGAATGAAATCCTTATTGGACTTTGTAAGAATTGGCTATGAAGGTAGCCACCCAAGATCTAGAGGCCTAATAGAAAGCACAAATGAGAGATAAAATATGACAAGAATAAACTGTATTCCTATCAATGATATAAGATAATGGTATAATACAAATGTACATAGGAGACCCCTTGGTTATATAGCCAAGGTGAGAACATAGGAGGGCATAAGATTATGACAAGTGTCGTAATCTTATGACATGAGACAACAATGAAGAGTTATCACTCCACCTAAAGTGGGAAAGGATAATGTGATAATCTCCACAAAAGGTGGATCTCCCACAAAATGTGGAGAGATAATAACATGATGTGTCCACAAAAGGTGGAAGTGATGTGGTAATGACATGTCAAGTCCACCAAAAGTGGAAAATCTCCAACAACCTCCTATGTGGTCCATAAGTAAACTTAACTAAGGTGTAATCATGACCTAGGACAAGGTACAAGACATATAATTACACCAACACCCCCCTTAAGTGCAACTTAGGGAGAATGTACACAAAAGAAAACAATGCAAGATGGGTCCTGGCTACTAGGCCATGTTAGGTACCCATGTACAAATACAATGAAATCTCTCACAAGTGGAGTAAAGATAGAAAAACCCAATGGGAAAAAACTACCCCCCAAAAGAGAGATGAAATACAAAAAGCTATGAACATAGCATGAGAAGGAAAAAAACCCATGTGAGGAAAAAGTCCCCCCCATACAAGAGAAGAAGAGAGACAAGGTAGCCCCCCCTCAATGTACAATGATCACCCATGGAATAAGCTCGAGAGGGAATGAAGAAGCTGCTCCAAAACTGTCGAACAACGTTCCTCCCCTTGGGAAGAAACAATACCAAAGGTGGATGAATGAAGGCTCCCCAATCCACAAGTGAAGAAGGAAGAACCCTCAAAATATAAGAAGTCTATGAAATCTGCTCAAATGTCCCTATGTTGATGCCGAAAGATGCCTTTCCCAAACCATGTGAAGCTGCAATGGTGTAGTCACTTCCTGGAATTTGTGAGAAACCCTTTGCAACAACACTCTGATCTGCTAAAAATGACAACTCAAGATCTAGCAAGGATGTAGGTAGAACATACTCCAAAGACGATGTCTCCTCAAGAGAGAAAGTGGCCTCCTCCAACTGCTGTACACATGCATCCACAATCACATCAACCTCGAAAGACTGATCATGTAGAGGAGGGTCAGAGTGTTCCCGAAGAAGAATCACCTTCATCAAAGAGAAGATGTAAGTAATCAAATGTGTCTCCCAAATCTGCAATGTAGGATTCCACAAACAAACTGCCAATGTCTGTCAAGTAGTCATCCCATGAAGCTGCTACTGGAAGACAAGGTATACACTATTGCACTGAATCACAAGGTACTGAAACTATTGGAACACGAGTATCATCAGGTACATCAGTCAATGTAGGAGATGGAATATCAACAATAGGTTCAAGAATCTCAGGAGTAGGGAGCACTCCAAGATTCAAGTAACCATACTCAATCTCCTCAAGTTTGTCCACACTAGGGTGAACTAAATCATCAATAGGAGAAAAATATGAGAAGGTGTAGAACCGAGAACGATCATCGACCTCCCCAATTGCAACAAGAGCCTTGCTATGCAAATCCTGAATAATGACAAAATCTGGTGTGAACTCTACACTCTTGCCTGTACCACTATGTGTAATCTGATAGATGGAAAGGATGTTCCTTGACAAAGTAGGCACACATAGAACATCATTGAATGCTCCACCTTCAACGTCAATAGAACCCTTCCCACAAACTTCCAAAGAAGTGTTGTTGGCCATCAAAATGGGTGGTGATGAACAAGAATCAAATGAAGAGTACATATCCTTGGACAAAGTCATATGATGTGAAGCTCCTAAATCAAGGATCCACCTATCTGAATTGGAATCTGCAAAAGAAAGAAATGTTTGCCCCTTATGTTTCTCATATTGAGATGATGTAGAAGAAGGAGAAGAGCTTGATGTTGTTGCCATGAGAGTTGTTCCTTTTCCCTTAGAAGAAGTGGAAGGAGATGAGTCCTTCTCTTGATATGCAGTTGGCAAGTTGATTTTGTTCTTCTTAAGGATGTTTTTCAACTCATCAATTTGCTTAACATGACAACGATGCTCTTCATGACCAATCCTTTTGCAGTATGCACATGTTGGTTGCTCCCTCTTGTTTGAATAGTTGTACTTCTTTGAAGAAGATGAAGTTGAGCTTTGTTGTGGAGGAGTGGATTGTTTGTTCTCTCCTTGTGGCTTTGGAGAAGATTGCTTTTGGTCTTTTCCTTTTCTTTTCTTATTGTTTCCATGATTGACCACCAATGCTCTTGAAGTTGAAGACTTTAGAATACCCATTTTCATCAACTTATTTTGCTCAAGAATCAAAAGATCTGTGAGAGCCTCAAAAGATGGTGTTGTGAAGTTACTTATTGTCAATCTTTGAGTCTGAAAACTTGAAACAAAGGCTGCATACTCAACTGGAAGTTTATCCAACAAGTTGAAGACCAATTGATTATCCTCTTTTTCAATACCACAATCTTTTAGTTGTGCTCTTAGTTCATTTGCCTTAGTGACATAATCCTGAATTGTATCAAAATCCTTGGGATCAAGGCTTAAGAGATCATGTTCAAGTTTGTACCCCTTAACCTTATCAACCTTTCCATACAAAGCAGCAAGCTTATCCCAAGCTTCCTTAGTTGTAGTACATTTATCAACATGGAAAATGAGATCATCTGAAATGAAATTTCTTAGTGTACCCAATGCCATAGAAGTTTTAGTGAGCCAATCCATAAATGCAATTGGATCTGCCTTAGGATCTGAAGGTGCAGTTATGGTTCCATCAATGTAGTGAATTAAACCTTTTTCCATTAGTTTACTCCATGCACGTACTTTCCAACTACCATAATTGTGTGCAGTTAAGAGTGGAAATTTAGATGAACCCATGATGGAATGCAAGAGCACAAGAGAGAAAATAGGAACAATCACACAAGAGACACCCCCCCAAATTCACTCAATCAAAGTACCCCCCCATAAATAGACAATTTTGGCACTTTATAATGTAGTGCCGTGTACAATAGGCCACTTGCAACTTGGATAAGTAGGCTTATGATTTTTGATTTAAAACTTTCCAATAAAGAGGCTGATAACAGACTAGAACAAATAAGCAAAGACCTAAATTCAGATCTATGCAATACAAGTGCCAAATAGGCCAAAAAGGACCATATGCTGAAAGTACAAAATCCACTCAAGATCGCTTCAAACTGATTGCAGATTCAAGAAGTAGACAAAAAATAATACACTTTCAAAAAAAACGACACCTGAAAAGGAGTTCGTATGAGTCTGAACAAAGCCTCTAAAGTTGCAAAAACGGTGACAAGACAGGTATAGTGTTGAGAAACATAAAATTATGAAAAATATGTCCACCAAAATTAGAAACCGAGTACACCATTCTGAAGTACACGAAAAATTAACCCAAATAAAAAAAAATTGCTTGAAAAAGGGAGCAAAAATGAGCGAGTTATGAGCATTTGAAATTAGACTGCAAATTCAAAAAGCCCATTGGTGAGGGGGGAAAATTTTTCAAAAAAGTGATGATGTCATCGATGATGCATGCTGACGTCAGCAAATTGCAATTCTAAATTTGACGGCCAGTGGCTCGTCAAAAAGGCATATTCTTCCTGCCTGGAATATTCGTCTGATAAGCAGTTAAAATTGACGCCCGTCTGGACGTCGTCAGAGCCGTCGATCTATCGGGAAAATAGATCCAGAATATTCTTTTTCGCACCAGAATCTTCGATTGTCGGAAATGATTTGGAGTTGCCAGTTTTTTGACTAATGCCGGATTTGTTCTGTTCGCGGCTGGAAAATTTGAACCGGCCGCCTACCGGTAGTGAGGGTTGGTGGGGAATTACCGCCGGTGGATGTGGGAGAGGGGCCCGCGGGAACGGGTGTACCATGGGTACGGTCTGTGGACTGTACAGTCCGCAGACTGTACTAAAGATTTTTTATTTTTTTTTAATTCAATTTTTATTTATAAAAATCGAAATACAATTTTTTTTTATTTTTTGTTTATTTTTTGAAATTTTTGATTTATAAAAAATCAATAATGAATTTTTTTGATTTTCTAATTTTTAAAATCGAAAATACAAAAACAAAATTTTGATTAAAAAATAAGGAAACCCCAATACAAATTTTCAAAGGGGTGTGAAATTTTTCTAAAAAAAATTTCAAAAATATTCTGACGAATTTTTTTGCAAAAATATTCTGACGAATGTTTTTGCAAAAATATTCTGGAATTTTTCTGAGAAAATATTTTTTCGAAACTATAGAAAAATTCAGAAAATTGAAAAATACCCCAAATTGGTGAAATTTTCAGATCTGGAGCTCCCGATATCCGATTTGGACGAAATGAAAGGCAATCTTGACTGAAAACAGCCACCTGAATGCAATGGTGGGATCAGATTTGGCGTAGGATGCTCCAAAATGATGCTGCAACCTAGATCTGAAAATACACCATTCTTCAAATGCACCAAGATCTCTCCAAATGACTAACCAAAGGCACTCCAACAGCTCTGATACCGTGTAAGAATTGGCTATGAAGGTAGCCACCCAAGATCTAGAGGCCTAATAGAAAGCACAAATGAGAGAGATAAAATATGACAAGAATAAATTGTATTCCTATCAATGATATAAGATAATGGTATAATACAAATGTACATAGGAGACCCCTTGGTTATATAGCCAAGGTGAGAATATAGGAGGGCATAAGATTATGACGAGTGTCGTAATCTTATGACATGAGACAACAATGAAGAGTTATCACTCCACCTAAAGTGGGAAAGGATAATGTGATAATCTCCACAAGAGGTGGATCTCCCACAAAAGGTGGAGAGATAATCACATGATGTGTCCACAAAAGGTGGAAGTGATGTGGTAATGACATGTCAAGTCCACCAAAAGTGGAAAATCTCCAAAAACCTCCTATGTGGTACCTAAGTAAACTTAACTAAGGTGTAATCATGACCTAGGACAAGGTACAAGACATATAATTACACCAACAGACTTTATATTTTATGTGATGTATTTTAATGTCGATAGATCTATGATCTTTAATTCATGAGTAATAATCTTTTGTTATGTTTAGTAATTTTTGTTAGTAATGGGGTTTATAAGTTAGCGTTGTCACGTACCTTAGAGAATGTATGTGTAAGTGTAGTCTACTTTACTTGTTTAATTGCACTTTAAAAAAAAAAATTGTTCGCTTCCATTATGTGTGTGTCATTCTCTAGGGTTTCAAGTTAGGTGTTACAAGGTTAACCATCCAAATGATTTAAAAAATATAAATTATTTTTAAAATTTTAATAAATTGTATGTAGGTAAATATTCTTACACTATGCACAACCCATTATTATAAATATTTGTAAAATTGTTGTGAACTTGTAGCTACAAAATCATTAAAGGATTATTGTATAGCATTTTACTATTGAGTTAGTAATGTTGTAAGAAAATAATAATGTATACAACTATAGAGATTAGTCACTAGTTTTCATCTTATGTTTCATCATTTAACTCAATTACATAAAATAAGATATCTATGATTTATATGTGTTGTAACCCTCCACAAAGAAATATTATTAAAGTTAACTAAAAACTCATCTTTTTGTGTGGGTTCATTTTAGTTTCCTATTTGTTATATCTTGAAAGAATCTTTGGGAACACCCGCTTGAGCTTGATGGGGTTCAAAGTGCAAAAGAGATCTATATGAATCTCTCTTTTGTAGGTCTTTTCAACACTTGATTTGAGCATAGGTTTATTACTTGTTTGTCCAAGTCTAGTCACTTTGCATGCATCTTGGTGAGAGTTTTAGAACTAGTAAATATTACAAAAAAGAACACCAATAGTGTCTATTAGGTGAGACAACAAAATAGTAAACCTCTAAATGAGCTTAAGCTAGTGTGAAGAGGTTGACTTGGTACTAGGTAAAAGTAAACTAGGTAGGTAATATATCTTTTAATGCTAATATAGTAGGAAATAAGTGTTTCCATTGATGTCAACCCTATCTGGGTTGTCATTGATGTCAAGATGTGTTATTGAAGTATATACATACTTTAGAGGTAGTTGCTGCATAAGTGGATATAAGTTGAGGTATGGCTACCTACAGGGTATTATAAGGAAGAATGGTGATCTAAGTATGTTGTGGAGGATAATAATCATGTCACAATGTATCTACAATATTTCTACCTTCATATCATTCTAGATTCATCTATTGCATGTTGAGATAGGTTGCAAAAGACTAGCTAAGGCACCAACTATATCATGTATTTTTTGGTTTGCATCCATCCATTGTGTAAGATTTTGTCTTGTGATTCAAATGAAATGATGGTCATGTTATGAAGATATTATATCTAGAGAATCAAGTCTTCACACTTTTTGTAGTCAAAGTTATAGTTGATAGTGTTCAAATATGTGCCCTAACAGTGCAATACAATGATAAAGGTTGGCTGGAATGCTCCATATTCCTCTGGAGATGCAAGATTGGTCTTGTGGCTTTGAGTACATGATCAATAGTGATCAATACATATTATCTAATACTATCAAGTGTGTTGAATATCCACAAGATTAATATTCAATTAACTCCGTGTTTCAACTGATCCAGAATGCTCTAATTTTGCATTTCCAGTAAGCTTCTTCAATTAAACTAGCATTTAACAATCAAATATTTTTTGAAGTGGTTGTAGGGATATTGAAGATTACCTAAATTTTTCATATCTTGATTCAAATGATTTTTTTGGTATATCCCTGGTGGTGTGAAGTCAAGCAGTAACAACTTATTGGTGGTAATTACACTAATTGAGCTGACATGGCTTATTTTATTCATTTGTGGTTGATCCTGATCAATTAATAGTATTTTGGAGAATGTGTGGAAGTGCTCTTAGGCCTCAATGTAGTGTGTGATGGTACACAACCAAAGTTATTTCATATTGGATTTTTTTTTTTATGCCAACTTGTGCAATATCATTCGTTACATCTAAGGGTCATATTTTAGCTGACTTAATTGGAGGTTTTGTATTGTTGTGGATGATATTTATAGAAGGAAAAATAATTTGTGATTTGGTGCCTGTGGTGGTTGTGTTAAGAAGAGTATGAAGTTTCTGAAATCTATATGATGGTGTAAAATGTGTGAAAAAGGAATTGCAATATCAACATAAGTTAGATGCCTCATATACAATAGTTTAGTCTTAGTTTATTATCATAACTTTCATGTACCTTGCGCTGAGACAGTGAGCCTCATCAGGTCCTTTGTATCTTGCTCTTGAGGTTGTCTCTACTTTAGTTCTTGCAAGTCAATAGGTAGTGAACCTTAAACTACATTGTAAATCATTTTAAGCAATGAGCTTTTATATTGTGAGTTAACTCTCACTATGGTTTTTCCCTCATTGGGTTTTCCACATAAAAATCTTGGTGTCATTGTGTGGTGCATGTTTTTTTTTCTGTTGTTCTTTCACTTCATGCTATGTAGTGTCTTATTTGTAAATGAGAATGTTTTAATTTTTTTGATTCACCCCCACCTTCTCAGCATTGCTTTGCATTCAATAATTGGTATCATACCTAAGTGTCTCAAGAAGCTTAATAGCTAAGGTTGATCTTTCTCTTGAGCACATGGGGTCTATTGCATAAATTAATGATATGCTTATTTTAGAACTAGACCTAGAATAAATTGAACTTGAAGGTTGGGATATTAGTACCAAATACTATGAAGTATATTTTGAAGAACTCTAGTTTGCTCTTGAAGATCTAGATGAAGATTACAAAACTTCAAATATGAGTGCATGCTAGAAAAATAAAAAGAAATAATAAATAAATTGAAGGAAAAAGCTAAAGAATCAAAAGAAGAAATTTGAAAACTAAAAACTAAAATAGAAGGTGGCAATGGATGTGAGATGAAAACCAAAGAAGCCGAAGACATGATCTCAAATTTAAAAATCAAAGTTGAAGAAGGCAAGATGATTGAGGATTGCTTGAATATTAAGCTCAATGATAAAACTACTGAGTGTCTAAAGTTGGAGGAAGAGATTATATCCCTAAAAAAAGAACTTGAAAAGGCCAAAGGACAAATTGAAAAAGGCCTAAAAATAAGAGGAGTCTTTGAAATTCTTGATGAATTAACTAACTCTCAAAAACCCTCAAAAAAGAAATCCGGACTTGGTTTTGAAAATGGAAAAAGTCCCATGGTCAATGCATCTACAAATATATATGACAACTTCAAAGTAGCAGGATAGTTTGAGACAAGGGAGGAGAAAGCCTGTAAAGAAACATCCTCTAGAGATGCAAAGATAAACCATGACAACAAGAAAGAAGGTGGATTCACTCCTATTTGGAGCAAAAGAAAGAACTTCAGAAAGATTTCTCACAAACAAACCACTCCTACCAGGTTCATGGTAACTGCTATGCTTGTAATAGGTTTGGTCATAAGGTAGTTGAATGTAGAATCAAAATGAGCCATAATTCTTTCAAGTCTTCAAGGCGCAATTCCAAGAACACACAATCATTTCATGGTCAGTGCTATGCTTGCAACAAAATTGGCCACATGGCTAATGAATGCAGAAGTAAGATGATAATGAATAATGCTATGACCTCTCAATTATTCTATGACTACTGCTACACATGCAACAAGTTTGGTCATAAGGTGGCTGATTGCAGATCTAATGTGAAAAGAATCAATGTTTCTCTGAAAGCTAGTATCATTTGCTATAACTGCAATAGACAAGGACACATTGCAAGATTCTGCTCTTCAAAGGAAGCTTGTCACCAACGAGAAAAAGAAAGAGATGAATAAGGTTTGGAAAAAGAGGGAAGAATGTGAAGTAAGGAATGAATCTGTACCTCAACATGGTGCAAATGGCTTCTCTGACAACTAAAGAAAGAGTATTGACTCAGGGAGAGTTGCAACTGCAGAACTTATCATACCCCTGAAATACTTGAGATGCTGTAACCTTCAATATATTGGTAAATGGTGATAAGAACTTGATTGGTCATGTTTATGGAGCAAATAAATTTTCCTCTATGGTATGCTAAAGACTTATGGATCACTACAAATTCATAGATCGCAAAAGTTGCTAACTAGATAAACACATTTATTGCGAAGAAACTAGGGTTAGCATCAGGTATATTTAGTCCATTTTTATCAAATTGAATTCATTTGAACAATCTCAAGTGAGTACAAGAGCTAAGGAGGTGGAAAAAGGGTTTGAAAAGTTTCATGCTATAGTTAGGGAAAATTAGATATAAAAGTAAAACAAGATATCAAAACCCTAACTAGCACAATAGGGTATGAGCAAGCATGAAAATCAAAATAACAAGTGAATGCAAACCCAAATCCATGCTAAAATTGATTTATCTCCATTGCTCTTCTCAACCTCGCATGACAATGCAAGATTTTGTAGGATTGTTGATGGAGGAATGTTGGTTGCTCACTATTTCAGCATAACATTAAGATGAAGATGATAGATGGTAGAGGATAGATAGATGAGAAGATTGAAAGAATTTTGGCAGAGTGAGGATACTAGAAGAAGATTAGTCTAAATGGCATGTGTGGCTAGATTTATAGGCAAGAGTTGATATGATTCGATGGCTAAGATTAAAAGTCAATTATGTGACGTGTATGGCTAGGATTAAAAGTTGATTTTAGTGCCTATGACACACATTAAGTGGGTTATGACATGAGGCTAAAATTAGGATGTGAGAGAATAAGTGGGATTATTTTATTTATTTTGGAGGAAAAGATGCCTATGACGTGCAAATAAGTGGGGCTTAAAAATAAGATGTGAATGAGAATCTCATAATTTAAATAATAAAATTATTTAAATTATGTGTGCGTGTGAAAAGTTGTAGTCATGTGACACATGTTGCAATGTGGTAATAAGTGAGGTATTGGGTAAGTGCACAAAGTTGAGTCCACGAAACGTGGAAGTTTTTTGCCTTAGACAAAAAATTGAAATCGGCATCGAACAAATGGGATCCCGATTTAATAAACGGGATCCCAATTTTTAAAAATCGGGATCCTGTTTCCCGTCAGACTCCGAACCAATGGACACAGAACGGGATCCCAATTTATAAGAAACGGGATCCCGATTTATAAAATACAGGATCCCGAGTTGTATAAATCGGGATCCCGAGTTGTATAAATCGGGATCCCGTTTTATACTGCTATTTATTTTTTTAAAAAGAACAGTTTTCACTGCTCTGCAAACGGGACCCCGAGTGAATGTTGGCGACAACGACCCCACGACCAGCTACAGGTACCCCACCTAAACACCATTTCTTTGCATTTTTTTAATTGAAATTTTAAATGAAATACGTTAATTTAGCATGTATTTTTTTTAATTTATGTCACGTTTTAATCATTTTTTTAATTGTTATAGTAGAATTAAATAATTGTAAAAATAGACGAAAACTTGCAATGAAACTTAAATGTTTTTTGATAAAAATGAAAAAAAAACCTTGAATTGTGTTTTAGAAACAAAATTTAACTTTTAAATCTTAAATTGTTCGATTAAACCCAAAAAAAATTGATTTTGAAAACCCTAATTGAAACAAAACAAAAAAAATTGCATTTCAAAACCCTAGAGATCGAAATGAAATAAAACATCGCATTTACAAATCCAAATCGAGCTTTTTGAAACCTTGAATTCAAATCAAATGAAAAAAATTGAATTTGAAAACCCTAGTTTGAATTGAAACGAAAAAAATTTCATTAAAAACCCTAATTGTTTAAAACTGAAACCCTAAATTGAATTGGAACAAAAAAATTGTTAAAACCCTAAATTTGAATCGAACAAAAAATCATTCACATTGCTTAAATGTTCTAAATTTTATTTGCTTTGAATGGAAAAAATGATATATATTAAACTTTAGTTTCAATTTTAAATTATAATTAGATTAGAAATCAATATGTTAAAGAATGGTTAAAATTCATAAAGTTTATCTTGATGTTTGTTTGCAAATTTAGTTAACAAATTCGTAAATCTAAACACGTACAATCGATTCCAATTGACACTAACTTGCAACTCTAAATTATGCCAAGGGCCACCCAAACTTCACCCTAAGTTTGCTAAACCCTAGGCCCTAAACTGTAAAATCTAAACCCATAACACTAAAGCATTTGAAATTTATGAACCCTAGACCCTAATCTTTCATTGGACATACCTAAAATTATGTAGGTTCAATGTCAAGAATGGGTCTATTTGGTAGATTTATGAAAACTATTTTAAATATCTAGAATGCCATAAAAGTATAATTATAGCAATTCCAATTGGAAACACTTGGGTACATATATATCGTATGAAATTTAAATCTAGGAAGGTGTCTATCATATAGGCGAGTTGATAATACATGGAAAGAGGTTTGTATGTGAATATATGTATTAAGAAAAACATAGCACATGACCTCTATAGGATTTTTAAGATGTGATCCTAGATAATAATCCACCCATCCTCAATCATAATGGATTATTTAGCAATTAAGAGAGATTCAATTTAACCATAAAATTACCTATATTTTGATACTATATAGATTTATGTGGAAGGATAGAAATGCATCAATATGCTTTGTGCCATATTTTATGAATATTAATATTTAAGAAAAATCTAGATAAGATTGACCTAAGTAGATGATTTATGTAAGGGCTTTTTAGTGAACAAGTGACACACCATGGAGATTGGGATGGTATTTAAATTCTTATTTATAAATATAGTGTACCCCCTTTAAATTTGTATTTGGTTTTTATAATGAGTTGAAATTATCAATGTGTTACATAAAAGAAATTTGTGCTTAGATATATTTAAATTAGATAATAAAGATATAGTTATATAAAATAGGGAATCCAACATGAGGAATAAACCTAAATAATGTGCCATTGTGTGCATCTAATTTATGCCAATGATTTAGTAAGAGTGATCGTCTAAGAGGATGAAATAAGCCTTGAAAAATTGTAAGATCTAACACTATTTTAATGTAGTTTTATATGTGTGTACATGTCCACTATGTTTTTTGAGTTTATGTTAATGTAAGATAAGGAGGATTGGTGGATATATTTGAAATCTAAAGAAAAAACAAAAATGATGTGAATATATAGATATATATTTGTAAAATGATTCTTTAACTTATCTATATTAAACATTGTATATTATCTCTATATTACTATCATGGCTTGATTTTCATTATGTCTACTAAATGTTGCTATATTTATTCATTGTTGTAATTAAATTATAGGGCTCAATGTGTAATCTATTTTACATCAAATTTTATAGTAGACTTATAATCCTAGAATGTTTGTAAATTTAATAGCTAACAAATAACTTGATAGGTGCAACTAAAAACCAAAAAGTGTGGTTTGATTTATCTCCATTAGGCTGGAAAGCTAAAAAATCTACTAGGTTTATCCCTATTAGGTTGAAAACCCAAAAGTGTAGCTTAATAAACTTACAAGTGGTGAAAACTCACAAAAGCACTAGAAACTAATATTTGCAAAACTACCCTTGACATATCAAAAAAAGCCAAAGGTCACCATATGTCATACATGTATAGGTTGTATAGTTATATTAGATACCTTATAGTATCTCCTATTGGTTAAATATGTTTGAAGATGACATTAGCGACACATCCCTACATTTATATGAGATATATTATTAACATGTCGTGTTACACATATGCTAAGATACTCAAATATGGATAAGGAGAACTAGGGAATATATATTAGAAGAGAAAGATATACTAAGCTATCCAATATTATATTTTTGTACTTAGTGTAGAAGAGAAATTCTAGACCAAGAATGCAAGTGCAAACTCAATACTCTACTTCTAATGAAAGGTAAATAAAATAATGAAAGATTAGAGAAGCATAATATGTTCCATAACATTCTTTTATGGCTCTAAATGTATGTGTTGAAGTTGCTCTTTGGTTCTCTAATGTGATAACATATACATACAAATTTTATCATATGGAAACATTTGGGGATGTCATTATTTTATAGAGTTGAGGGGAAAGGAATGGAGGACTAGGTTTTTTTGGAATCGAGGACTAGAATTTCATGAGAGAATTTTTGAATTTGAATTTGAGAGGGAAGAGAGAATTAAATGTAGGTGGTTGGGTTGATGGAGGGCTTGTGTTGACTTGATTAGGTAGATGGGAATAATTGAATGCTAATTTGAATTTGGATTGAAGGTAGTTGGAAATGAATGGCTATGATTAGTCTAATTAATTTGATGGCTAGGATAGATTATTAATTTCATTTTAGATTTGATGAAGTGGAAGTAAGTTACATTAGTTTGAGTTTGGATTGGTGATTTGGAATTATTTTAATTTTAAGCTATGGATGTGACATGATTATCCCCTTAATGGTTGATTAAAAGTTAGGATTTGGGGATTTTAGCTAATTAAATAATAAACTCTAAAGTCTAAACCGTAAACCCTAAAGCCATCATTTTTTCTTAGGCTCTTAATGAAATTTGGCTGTCTTAAGCAACTCCCCCAAATTTCATTACCTTATGCCATGCAATTTTTTCCTAGGATCTTGCAGCATGTAGATCCCCTTAAGTTATCCTATTACCTTAAACCCTAAACTCTAAAGTCTAAACCCTAAACCCTAAAGCCATCATTTTTTCTTTAAAGGCTCTTAATGAAATTTGGTTGCCTTGGGAAACTTCACCAAATTTTATTCACTTGAGCCATGCCATTTTCTCCTAGGACCTCACTAGACGTAAATCCCCTTAAGCCATCTTGTCACCCTAAATTGTAATTCAATTTTCTTAAGGGGTTCCAATATGACATTTCTTAAGGGGATCAAAGAAGTTCTTAAAATTTGGTGATCAAAGTTGCCCAAGGCCCAACCAAATTTAACAATAATAAGATCTTGCAAGATTATACAATATCAATAGTTAATTGTATTTTCATTCAAATAACATGTGCCTTAGACATATAAATGAGGCTTACATATAATTTTATCATTTGTATTCAATTATTTAAGGCCATTTATATTGAATGGTTTAAAGGTATTTCCTAAACATGTATCTTACATCTTGAAATTACAAATCTAATGCAGGTTCACTCATATCTTAAAGATCACATGGATCCATTCAATAATATTCCCAATCCACCTCCACGCCATCCATCTCCAACACCTTCACCTCCACCTGAGCCCCCACCTCCACCACCTAAAATCAATGAGCATGCTCGTTTGCAAGCACAAATCAATGCTTCTGCTAGAACCATCCAAGATCAAATCAACATTATTCAAAATGAAGAATGTGTCGCACCTCCTATGAGGATGTTTGCATCTAGGATACAAACCCTTGTTGATGCTGTCAGGGCTATGGATGGGATCATAGATGAGCATCGACAATGGCTAGAGGAGAGGAGAACTCCTAATTTTGAAAAGGAAAACACAAAGAAATGAATATCTATGCAGTAGAGAGCTATAATAGTTTATAAATTAAAATAATGATCTTAAATAGTTATGAATTTATAAATTTGGTGAACGATGGATATTTTGTGTGATGAATTTATAAATTTGGTTCCAAATGGATATTTTAGTGACATGAATTTATGATTTTGGTTCTATATGGATATTTTTAGTGACATGGATTTGTGAATTTGGTGGAATTTATGAACTTATAATGAATAGTATATAATAGTATATATTTAATGACTATCTATTAGATCATGATTTCTCCTGCTGAAAAATTGTGTGTGTGTTAAAGACATAAAATGAGATTTTGTGAATGTTTCAAGTTTATTGTTTAGTATGTATGTGCATGTATTAAAAATTTGCATAATAGTTCTTAAATTTTGAAATTTGTATATGTATGTATGTATAGTTTAGTTTAATGATTTGTACGCATGCAAATTATGCATCGTATTTTATTTTAAATGTACAGTGCAAGCCATTTAATTTTTAATTTTGTATGGACATGCTCTTGAGTTGAACAATCAATGTATATATATGTGCATTTAAATTAAATATATGAGCTTAATATATATGTTGCTCATCCTATTTCAATTAAATATATGATCTTAATTTTTGTATGCACATGGACTATTTTATATGATTTAAAATGCAGGTGCACATTATATCAAGCATATATCATGTATGATTTTAACATTGATGATATCATCAATCCACCACCTGAGCCACAGCCAGATCTGCCTCCCTCCCCCCCTTCACCTCCACCTCCACCTCCACCTCCCCCTCCCCCTCATATGCCACCTCCAGCACCTATGGCATCTGATGAGGCTCGCTTGAGAGCACGAATAAATGATCAAGTCACATCCTTACAAAATCAAAAAAATGCTATGCAGAGTCAAGCATTGATTGCTCCACATGTGAGACGTTTTGCATCTGTAATGCAAAACATTGTTGATTCCATTAGGATGATCGATTCTGATCTTGATAGGCATCGACGAGAGAGAGAACAAATGAGACAATTTTATTTTAATGGTATCTCTTATAAACAAATATTAGAACTTAAAATAACGAAAGCCCATCTAGCCCCCTACTTTCTTGACCCCGTTACCCGACAACCCATTCCACCCAACAAATCTAGAATATCCATGAGGTGGTGCATACATCCGCAGATGATTGCACATTTTTGGGATCGATGGTATATGGTTTTTGATAGTCCCCCACATGCTAATTGGGAGTTCCCATTGTATTTTTTGAGAAAACTGTATGTAGAGTTTGTTTTGGGGCAAAAGCCCAATTATTTTGATTTTAGATCATTTGAGGGTGTTGGTGGCGGCATGCCCTATGAGAGATAGGAGTGTATAGCGTCTGAAGATGAAATAAGCTTTTGCACAATAGACAACAAGGAAGATAGTTAGAAGCACACATGCATACAATACTAAATCTAGAATGCAAATTCATACGTTAAGCAACAAAGAACATGGGAAAGTAAAAGCGTAATTAAAACTGAAACAATCTCACCAATTCCAAATGTATTTCCATGATTCATCTCGATTGCCCTTCTCCATTTTGCTTGTGTAGTATAATTGCCCTCAGATTTTCAAGTTCGTGCAAGTATAGCCTTATGATAATGATTAGCAAAATATCGAAGATTCAAGACAAAAGTGCTCTCAAAAGTTATCAAATTCACGAGAGATTTCGAGAGAGAGATTGGAATGAAGAATGACAAATCAATTTATAGAAAATTGATTATTCAAACGACAGGCCAAGATTGAAAGATTAACTGACAGTTGAGATTGAGAGATTGGACATGCATTTATTAACCACATAGAATTAAAGGATTAAATAAATGATTTAATCTTCACCGGCATTCGAACATTAAAATATCTTTGCATGAAAAAGATAAAGATTGGATTATAACTTAATTTCGTTCGAATGGCATTTAATAACATTTACCACTAAATAAGAATATTTAATTAACTGCATGTACAATTAAATGAGTTAGAACCGGAGGACGTAAGATCCAAGAAGAGATTACCGAAGACGCCACTTAATCGAATCAATAGTTAACTGAACGACAAACAGATGTCGAGTTGGAGTAAAGTGAATACTTTCAGATAATTCACATACCATTCAAACATGTAGCTAATCGTGTTAAAACAGAATTCAATGAATCAATAATTCATTTAATTCAAGACCTCGACATTTGAAGAACAATTCAAATACATCTATTTAATTAAGACTAAGGATTTAATGAATACCAAATACCATGAATCTCCATTTACCATAGCTGAAATATGATTAGACCAAATTAAATAATGATTTCATTTTAATTTAACAAATAGCTAGGCTGCTTTAATTAGGCAACATACCAAATGTCAGCATTTCATTTAATTAATTAGATAGAATAAAGAGAAGTGAATTAATTAAATAATTAATATTATTTAATTAATAGAAGAATTAATAGAAGATGAATTAATTAAATAATTGACATTATTTAATCAATAACCATGAAGAATACGAAATATGAAGAATGTGGAAGTCGCAGGCCTAAACCAGATTTCGGTGTCTACATTTGCCCCTCTTTGATACAATGTCGTTTAGGCGTTGTGTCAAAGAAAATCGATGGAAATATGCCCCAGTCAAGCTCCAGATTAGAATAGGTGAAGGTATGCCCCCTCGGGAAAATTGAAAATTTTTGGAAATGTTCAGAAAAATTTGGAAATGCACCCGATTAGTTCAATAGATAGGCAGAAACACGATGCAGTTGACGGAATGAGGTTCGGACATGGGAGGGACGGGAACGGGATGATAGAAAATGGAAGTTTACACGGCCAGTAGGAAGAAAATGCCACCTAAGCCCTAGGTATATATTGGAATTGGGGTGAAAAACTATTCATTTGCACCCACCCAGCTTAGAGATTTCAAAAGTGTGCTCTGACTTTCAGCGAGGATGTCTCCAGTTCTAGCCACCCATCATCGTGCCTACAGGATCAGGACGTTCCAGAGACTAGCCGGTGCGGACCCCCCGGTATGTACTTAAAACTTGTCTTTTGAAATTTTTTAAGTTGCACGCATTTTAAGGTAGTTATTGCATTTTTAGTTGTGCGTCGCATTTTAATTTGCACCGCATCTGTATGCGCAAACGATGCATTTGCTTGCGAAAAGCCGCATTTGCATTTTAATGCTGACCATTTAGGCTTAGTTTAGAAAATAACCGCATGTGTTTATTTTATTACGCATTTGATATTTGTGATGCGCATTTGCAATATTGAAACACATGTGTTTAATTTGATACGCAAATGTTTATGTTGAAACGCATTTGGAATTTTGCAATGCATTTGCATGTTTAGCGACGCATTAGAATATTTAGACACGCACTTGTAATTTTGCACCACAAATGTCATTTTTAGCACGCATTTGATAATAATTAACCGCATTTGATTAATAATGACGCACTTGTAATTTGTGGACCGCATTTGTAGAAAAGCGACGCATGTGTTAAAAAATGACGCATCTGCAAAATAACGACGCATTTGCATTTTATGTCAAAACATTCATCATTTTTTGTACTAGGGTAGATGATTCAGGCTGACATGAGGCATGTTGTTGCAGGTTGTACTTGACCCTATCTACACACGTGAGTCGAGACCTACGACGTTTCGATTCAGAGACAGCCTACTGCCGGCCAAGTGACGGACTCTATGGCATTTGGGTTTGTTACACGTGACCGATATGCCCCAGATTAGGGCAAATCGGGGTTTACTGACAACACTTTGCGATCAGTGGCACTCGGAGACGTCTTCCTTCCACCTTCCGACTGGAGAGGCCACGGTGACTTTGGAGGATGTGTATAGGATTTTGAGATTACCGATTAGAGGGACCCGGGTGGTCTATGATACCCAGAGGGGTATAGCTGAGATGTGTAGGTATTACCCCCATGCTGACGTTAGACAGCTAGGAGTGGATGACTATGATATTAGATGGCGGGTACTGGCCCAGAGATATATACAGTTAGACTGTCTAGTAGCGACACTGATAGGTGGTATTGTACTGCCTGATCGCCGAGGTCATGGATTCCCTGTAGGATGGGGAGAGATGTTAGTGGGCATGGTTGAACGCCGAGTCGTATATGCTTGGGGTTCGTGTGTGTTGGGGATGCTATACTTCCACCTTCATGACATTGCCTATAGAGAGGCGCAATCGATGAGTTGCGGTACCACACTACTGATGGTATGGGCGTGGGAGAACATCGCTATATTTAGACCACCGGTTACAGTTGATGTACCTCATGGAGTGCCATATGCATTCCGGTATGTGGGGGCCACTACTCAGCACCATATTGGGGACACTGGTTACTTCAGACATGCGATAGATCTGATGCAGGAGTTCACATGGAGACCGTACCTGGGCTGTGAGGTATGGTCAGATGAGGATGAGCACTTGCCATATTGCAGACAGACACAGTATCTAGTGGGATGAACAGTATCCCATATGCATATTATAGAGAGGCAGTTTCCAGATCAGGTATTGAGACAGTACAGAGAGGTACATGATGTGCCTTGGGGTAGAGCAGAGTTTGCGCGGTCATCGTGAGAGGTCCTACTGTGGGGGCCAGAGATTCCAGTCGCCACTGCAAAGGCAGACATTGATGGATTATAGGCACAGCCATGGGGATGGAGGGGTGGACCAGCAGATCCAGGTATGACCCTAGCTTATGATTAGTGGTGG
This sequence comes from Sequoia sempervirens, assembly GCA_007258455.2. Taxonomy (NCBI): domain Eukaryota; kingdom Viridiplantae; phylum Streptophyta; class Pinopsida; order Cupressales; family Cupressaceae; genus Sequoia; species Sequoia sempervirens. The sequence continues at coordinate 238 of VDFB02126595.1, read as the reverse complement.
GCATTGCACAGGCCGATTCCCTTGACAGATCCAGGGCAGCCAGCACTGGTAGAGCGGCATATTAGAGGTCCCAGAGGCAGATGCGGCAGAGGAGGTGGTCGAGGAGGCAGAGGAGGCCAAGGTGATGGTGGGGATGATGGCAGAGGTGGCCGACGCGGAGGCAGGAGAGGGAGGCATGGTCGACGGGGACGAGGAGCAGCCTTGTCACCGATCCGAGAGGAGAGGGGAGGAGAGGAGG
>VDFB02126594.1:0-27616 GCA_007258455.2 Sequoia sempervirens | reverse complement strand
TTACCGAACTAGCATTCGTACGCCTACGGGAGCTACCCCATTCGCCCTGGTTTTTGGCGCGGAAGCCATCTTACCCATTGAGGTCGAAATTCCTTCACTACGGGTCTCTTTGAAGGGTCTAGCTAATGAAGAGGAATATCGACAATCACGCTTGCACGAGCTGGAAATGTTGGACGAAAGAAGACAAAACTCGCTGAATCACCTCCAGGCATATCAAAACCGCCTTTGTCGCAGCTACAATAAAAAGGTCATGGTCAGAAAGTTCAATATTGGCGACCTGGTTCTCATGCAGAACCCTAAGAACCAAGCAGACAGAGAAAAGCCAGGCAAGTTTGAACCAAACTGGTTGGGTCCATATATCATCATATCTTCTTTTGGTTCTGGATCATATCAACTGGCAACTCCAGATGGGGAACAATTGACTGAACCCATCAACAGTTTACACCTCTGAAAATTCTACGCATAGCATCAGAGGACAAGGCTGGAGGGCCCTAAAATACAAAAAAAAAATGAAAAATGGAGAAAAAATCGTCACCTTGATGAAAACCTGGCAAACAGGCGTCTTGGTGACACCAAAAAAATCAAAAAATCACAAAAATAGTAAAAAGAAAAATAATTCGTCCAATTGTGAAAACCTGGCAAACAGGCGCTTTGGACAAGTACCATGGTGAAAACTTGGCAAACAGGCGCCATGCGTAATCAATCATTGCTCTGCCATCTATTGTCGCTTGGTCTAAACTTGGCTTAGGATGAAAGCTATCTTCGCCATTATTCCGCAAGTCACCATCACATCCTACTCTACCTGCCCTAGTGGATGAACGATTGACATCAAGTCCTGACGACTATTTGTCCAGTAACTCAACAGCATCCTATCGGTATCCCTTGCAAATGGCTAAGTCTTAAACCTAATTGGGGGCACAATGTTTATCATGCGACTGCAGTGGATGACACGTGAGATCAAACACATCGTAAAATGTCCTGAAAAAGGACAAAAACATCATAAAATGTCCTGAAAAAAGACAAAAACATCGTAAAATGTCCTGAAAAAAGACAAAAACATCATAAAATGTCCTGAAAAAAGACAAAAACATCATAAAATGTCCTGAAAAAAGACAAAAACATCACAAAATGTCCTGAAAAAAAGACAAAAACATCACAAAATGTCCTGAAAAAAGACAAAAAAATCATAAAAAGTCTTGAAGAAAACCAAACAAAACAGTCGACCACGCAAGGCACACAAGTGCACTGTCATCTCTAGTCCAAGTCAATCAAGTCAATAAGTCCATGTCATTGTCCGAACTACGTTGTCTCTGCGCATTTGCTACGTAGGCAAGACTCATACTTGAGTCCACGAGACATTAGGTCAGTCCTATTAGGTTTGTCAAAATAAATCATGGCGTAATCTTTGCTCATCAAGACAATGTCATTTGGTCGTGTCGAACTACGAGGTCTCTGAGTGTATGACGTAGGCAAGGCCATCTATCGATGAGCCCCCGAGGCCGCACTAGGTCAGTCCATTAGGGTTCATGACACTAAAATGGCACACACGTCAAAAATCTTCAATCAATCTTTAGATAAGAAAACTCCTGAAACAAAGTAAAGCAATCCTTTACTCAACATGACACTCGCATCATGACAATATCGGCATCTAATCAAACACAAGTCAACCTCGGTCACAACAAGTCAACCTCAGTCAAACATAAGTCAAAGCAAGTCAAATCATTATAACCGGTCAAACTGTCAAATTTTGGTTAGTCTTCAGATGAGTCCTTCTGAAAGATAACCTCTGTCATTTACGCCTTAGGATGTGTCCTTCCTAGGCGTCGTCATCGCCATTTCGGCCTTTCGAGCGATCCTCTTGACATCTAAGGATCCCTCTTCCTGACATTAGCATTCTTCAAATGAGTCCTTCGGAAGAACCAACTCTGTCCTTTATGCTTTAGGATGTGTCCTTCTAAGCATCGTCATTATTTTGAGGGATCCCTTACGACCATTAGGGATCAAATCCTCCCGACATTCGACATCATTCAGGATGTGTCCTTCCTGAATTCACCAAGTCTCGACATTTTCAAGGTCATCAAAACTTTAAACAATTAGACATCTTGACATCGTCAAACATGACACCTTGGCATCAGAACAATGGCTACCCAGATGCACTTGACAAACACTTGGCAACTGTCTTTTCATCTCTTATCATGTTATTAGTTTTTCAGCGAGATCCCACTAAGCAGGATTTAGAGAAGCAGCGATGTAGCATGACAATTGACACACATGACTACTAGCTTCTCAGCGAGATCCTGATCTTGGGATTTAGAAAAGCAACGACATATCATGATAGAGACTTTATTTTTGTAATTTGGCAATCATGTCACTAGTTTCTCAAGGATGTCCTGGAAACAGGATTTAGAGAAGCAACGACGTTTCCTGATCTGTCATTGTCTTTTTCTGCCTGTGGTTGATTATGACAACAAGACTGGGGCAAGCACGCTCCTAGTATGAGTCATACTCATCCTTGTCTGTGACTGTTTTGTCTTGGGTCATGGTGCGACCTTGCACACCTAGATCTACGTCATATCTGGGTGTTTGTTGACCATTACGACAGTTTGCCCAATGATGATTAAAGAGCAACGGATATTAAAAGTCCTAGGGTAAGGTTTTGAAGGATTTGTATCTTCTCATAGGTCTCATATCTTCTCCTCTTTGGTCTGGTCATCTTCTCTCGTCAGTCCCACCATCTTCTCTCGTCCATCCTGCGATGATATCCTGTGTCATTCAAAAACAAACGTAAGTGCATACATGATATATCCATTGCATTAGGTCCATACATACATATCCATGGCATTAAATAGTATCATACATGGCATTACATCATATACATAATCACAAACATGGCATTAACATAATCATCATCATTGCATCTTTTACATAAAGGTATCATGCACATCATTAACATAAGCATATGAATAGTGCATCATCATGGCATCAACAAACGAATCACCACATAGACATCATAATACATAAATGGCATCATAAATTAAGCATCATATATCATACACACATAATGTATAGAACATCACATAACACATATAGGTCACATCAAAACTGCATCATCATATAAATCTCATCTAAAAAATATGCAATGTCACAGGATAGAGTCAATGGATATCCCAAAAATGGAGCTCGCAGGCTCAACAGTAAACATAATGTGTCCAAATACAAATATGCCCCTAGGGTAGGCTCTCATCATCCCCTCGGGGTGAAGAATGTGGTGGTGGCTGAGGCCCTGTCACTGGCTCTGAAGCAATGGACGGTCCCTCAGAGTGCCTCGTGGCTGTGGGAGGAGAGGGAATCGCGGAATGAGGGTATCATCTCAACAAGAGTAAACACCCGCGGAGGTCACTACCGCTGGACCCCTCAAAAGTGGTAGGATCTGCCACCGTGGCTGACCCCTGCATCAATTCTCCGGAGCGAACCGAGGAACTCCCCATCAGGTCCTCGGCGATGACTCGGGTGCCTCAAGGGAGTGATGTGATTCTCAGGCCCGGGATGTGTGTCCCGTGTAGTCACCCTCCTCACACCGGGCCAGGCTCCCCGGTACCACCGCCACTACCCAACCGTGTCCACCGCCCGTCTCCTCTCATCCGTGATCGACGTGGTAGGATCTCGCTAAGCTCGGTGGCAATCGCCATATAAAGTCCTCGCATCGTAATTTGGCCTCGCCCACTCGTTAACTTCACGCTATGTCCCCATAACCCAACATAGCCGCGAACCGCACCACATCGCTACCAATCCCCGCTGATCACCGCTTCATCCCGCCCACACGGGCGCCCTCGTGCCGACCGCGATCTCTACCTCGTGTTCGCCGCATCGCAATCCTTCGCGTAGATCGCTACTTCGCTGACAACCGCCGTGATCCTCGGTGGCAACTTCAAGATGGTATTCTCCTCACCTCTCCACCATTCCGCCATCTCGAATCCCTTCTCGCTTCACCTATGGCCTCTATCCTCTCACATCATTCTCCCCGCCACTCCGCCTTCCTCTCTTCGTTTCCACTTCCAGCCGATTTTGATGAAAGATTTTGTCGATGACTGATTGAAAGACGAGATTGATTATCCACTGAAAGTTTTATTTCGGATTTTGATTTTATCCCCAATTCATCGCCCCCGTCTCCACCTCGACCTCCATCATCACCCTGACCTCCGTCTCCACCTCGTCCTCCATCATCACCCCTGCCTCCGTCCCTCCCTCCATCACCACCCCTCCCTCCATCTCCATCCCTGCCCCTGCCTCTACCTCTGCCTCTGCCCCCATCTCTGCCTCTGCCCCCTCGTCTGGCTCGCGGTACTCGTGGAATCACTGACCGCCTGTCAACTGGTGCTGGCCCGTCAGGATCTGTCAATGGTACAGGTCGGCGTGCATGCCACCATAGATCATAGGCTGGTGTGGTACCTGGATCTGCTGCCCCACCTCTCCAACCCCAGGCCTGGGCTACTAACCCGTCAATCTGCTATGTCGCGAAGGCCACTGGGATGGCCGGCCCCCATGCATACTCTCTAGACGATCGTGCATACTGTGCCGTCCCCATGGGTACATCCTGCTGCTCCCCGAACTGTCTCAGTACACGCTGTGGCAGGTACATCTCAATAATCAGCGACGTCTGTACTGTCCTGCCAATCAGGTATCGATACTGCCTGCAAAAACTGAGATGCTCGTCCTCATCATCCCATACCTCGCAATCCCTGTAAGGTCTCCAAATGAAGGTCACCATGGTATCAATCTGATGCCGCCACCACCCTGTCTCACCCATGCGGGTCTGCTGTAATGCGCCGGCATAGTAGTAGGAGTAAGGCATCCCCGCGGCCAGCTGTGGTCTGTCGATAGGAGGGCGGAATATGGCAATACGCTCCCATGCCCAGATCATCATCAGTGTGGTCCCACAGGAGATACTCTCTCCTCTCCTGTACACAACGTCATGCAGCTGATGATAAAGTGTCCCCAGCAAACATGGACCCCAGGCATAAACTGTCCTCTCTCGTCGCATGCCGACCATGACATCCCCCCAGCCAATCGGAAATCCGTGTCCTCGTCGGTCTGGAACCAAGATGCCACCAATCAGAGTCGCCAAGAATGCATCAAAGCGACAGTAATGCTCCGCCAGGAAATCCCAATGGATCTCGTAACCCTCAATGCCGAGTCCGGCACCCTGATCCTGGTAGTACGCCCGGAAGGTCTACTCGCCATGACGGGGATCGTACACGATCCGCTCCCCTCGAATCGGAATCCGGAGAATACGGTAGACGTCCTCCAAAGTAATCATAGCCTCACCTGTCGGCAGGTGAAAGGAACAGGTCTCTGAATGCCATCTCTCGCACAGCGCCGTCAGTAAACCCCTGTTCGCCCGAATGGCGGGCATGAATGCAACATGGAATAAGCCGAGTCTCATCAGTCGTCGCCGCTCTCGCGGGCCTAGCTGATCGCCAAACCGAAAGGTCCTCGGTCTGCTCTCCCTCGTGTAAATAGGGGCAAGCTGCCTCTGCAAAAAGACGAACACGGCATCAGCACCTTTTTTGGACAACAGTGACCGTCTTGGACAATAACTTAGGGCATGAAGGCATTAAAACAAGTTAAAGAAAGAAAACAGGCAAATGCGTCGCAAAAATGCAATTGCGTCGCAAAAACACAAATGCGTCGTTCAAAAAATCAAATGCGTTACAACAAATCAAATGCGTCGCTATATTTCATTTGCGTCGCGAATTTAGGCGTTTGCGTTGCCACTACGCGAATGCGGCGCGGAATTACACTTGCGGCATTCGAATAATCAGTTGCGTCGTATAATATCGATTGCGGCTTTCGGTGGGTCAAATGCGATGCGGTTAAGCACTTGCGTCGCACCAAAAATCGAATGCGGCGCGTACCGCCGGTGCGTTTCGTTTGTTCTTTGCACTTGCGTAGCGACGCATCAAATGCGGTGAACGCGAAGTCAATTGCGGCTTACGCGAACGCGTATGCGTCGCGGCGCATTCGTTCACTATCCTAGAAAGCATAAAAAAGCACGTAAATCGAAAAAATGACAAAGCAAGTTTAGTGTACATACCGCAGGTCCTGAGCCCTCTGGCCGTCTGAAGGTCCTCACGATCTCTCCACGGTGCTCTGTCACTGGAATCACCATCGTCGCTGCTGCGCCTTTTGCTCTGAGCTCTCAAGATTTACAAGGTGAATAGTGAAAGTGAATTGACTTTTACCCCTTTGACCATCTATTTATAGGGTGAAAGTGACATTTTTTTAACTGCAGTTAATACTGGAGGCTCATTTCCGCGCCTTTGACTTCTCCGTACGTTGCTTTAAACATGTCAGAATTTGAAACCGACTGCGCCGCTGTTTTTCTGACCACCAAATTGATTTATCGGGACCTTTTGCAAATTTTTCTGGCGCCGACCCAAAATTTGAAAATTTCCCGAGGGGGCAAGAATACTCCATACCTTCACCGGGGCATATTTTGACTTAATTTTCTTTGTCACAATACGACAAGCGACATTATGACAAAGAGGGGCAAAATGTAGACACCTAAAAATGACCTAGGCCTGCAAGCTTCATTTTTACCACTTTCGTCCTAGCATAATTAAGCTATTTAATTATGTCCTTGGTCCACATTCGACTATTGATTAAATAATTCATAATTATTTAATTAATTCATGTCATTTGTTCCTCCTTGATTATTAAATAAATAAATATTATTTATTTATTTAATACATCACTAATTATCTAAAGTCTTCCTTTGATTAAATAAATTTCATAATTTATTTAATTTCCCTTTACCATTTATGTCTTCTTGATTAATTAAATAAATTTTATTTATTTAATTACGTCACTAATTAAGTCCCCTTCTTCTAAAAAATTAAATAAATTCTTATTTATTTAATTCTGTCCATTTTCCACTATAATTAAATAATTTATTTAATTATTTAAATATTCATTAGCTTTTTCTCCCATTAAAATTAAATAAATTTGATTTATTTAATTTGGCCATTCTCTTGAATTTTGAATTAAAATCATTATTTAATTTCAAAATAATTCTTTTATCACATTCCTCCATAATTAAATAATATCTTTATTATTTAATTACTTGCTAGTTATCTGGAGTAAATAAATCTTATTATTTAATTTCTCCAGCAACCTCTTTGTCCGTGCCGGCCTTATCTTCCAATTTAATTCTTGACTTTTGACTTCTCATTTATTTTCGACCGTTGATTGAATTATTTCATAATTCAATCTCCACCCTTCATTCTTACCTGTTGCCCTAATTTTGACCTAACCCTAATGCACACAGCAATATTCAATCTTAAGCATTGATCTTAGGGTTCCTGTCATCTTTTCATCCTGGCCACACGTTCAAAATTGCAATTTTTATAAAAGGGCAATTTTGACCTCATTTGTCTCTCTCTCTCAGTCTTTAGCTCATTTTGACTTCTTGCATTCTTAGTCTATGTCAACTTGCTGTCAACTTAGGTCATAGTCATTAACAGTCATAGTCATTTTAGCTCATTGTAGGGTTATTTTTATTTTCTGCAAATCCTTCAACACTTGCATAGGGCTTAGTCTTTAGTCATAGTTGCTCATAAATCTGAGGGCATTGTTATTTATCTGCAAGCTAGGAGGTGTAACAGAGGTTAATCATGGAAGGTGGAGACATAGGGTAACACTATCCCTTTTGTCTTCACCTCACTTCCATTGTGCTTTGTTACTTTCATAGGAATTTTGATTGTTATTGTGCTAACCCACTTAATAATAAAATTTAGGATTTTCCCTTGATTACACTAGTAATTTTCATTTTCAGAGGTCTTTGGAGTAGAATTTAGGGTCAAAACTTGCGTTGGTCCTTAAAATTGAGTTTTTGAAGAACAATATTTTAGGGACTGAATTAGTCATCTTGGAGACCTTTCCAATGGTGTAAATGATTCTAAATTCCAAGCACTGAGTCAAAAGTTATGACCCCACAGGGTTGGGGGCCTAGCTCAGTTGGCTAAATCTTTCCTATTGCAAGAGGTTGGTCATGAGGTCTAGTCTCCCCCACCCCTGTGGTACCAGAGGGTGTGTCGTGCCAATGCTTCCGGTCATGTTAAAAAGTTTACCAGGTGCACTGCAGTTTATAGGGGGTCATGCTACCTGATTCCTATAGTCTAATAAAAATAAAAAATAAAAAAAATAAAAAAAGTTATGACCCCACCAAGTTGGGGTAAATAAATTCTTAGTTTTTGAAAAAAAAGTTATGATTCACGTCAGCTTCACCAAAATGTAGAGACATAGGATTCACTACTCACGAGTCTCTTTATTCTCAAGAGATTCGTAAGAGGCGAATTGCCCTAAACTACCTTAGGGAACAAAGCAAGAGTTTTAGAATTAGAAAGAGCAAGTCATAGAGATTTTGTAGACAAACTAGAAATATTTTGGCCAAAGGATGCCAACATAGAACAAGGATGACATCATGGCATGCTGGAGTCCCGGAGGTATGCTGGCGTCTCGTACGGACCAGAAACCAAAAATATCATAGAAAATAGCAAGGCGACTACTAGTGCTCTGATTACTAGAAACTTGTAGTATGCGGGAAAGTAACAAAAAGTAATAGAACTAATATAAAGTAAAGTTAAAATGATAAAGATAAAGAGAAGAAAGAAAGTTATTACAACCACCCAAGTAATGAAGCCTCTTGCAAGGAAATATCTTAAATACCTGCATATATAAGATCAAGAGGCAATGTTGGGGTTGTATAGGGATTTTCCTTGGTCAAACCTCGTTTTGGTGTTCCCACCTCCATGGACAACCAAATAGATAGATAGAGATAATCGGAATGAAATGAATGCAAGAGTGATAAAAGCAATCCTCACTCAAGGAGGATAACTTGTATCATAGGGATGTGATAAATCCCAAGATGCTCACAAGCACAAGGTAATATAGATATCAATTGCAAGGCTTAAGGAAGCCAAAGAGGGAGACAAAGATAGCTACAAGAGCCAAGAGTGTTGCAAAGAGCATTGTAAGAGCTTGAGAGTGTTGATGTAACAAGTTTTAGGGAGTTATGCAAGCAAGATAGCAAGAACAAGAGAGGAGGAAAAGGCAAGAGCCAAAGCTAGAAAGATTCAAAAGACCCAAGGTAGGCTGAAAAGATCACATATAAAGAGAAAATAAGGGGAAAGAAGATTCTTGAGCAGTTACAACACATTTCCAACCATTACCACTAACAAAAGGGGTTGATGTTGTGTGGTCTCATAACAAACCCCATGACTACAAGACTTGGGGACCCCAATTGAAAACTAACGCTTATGGAAAATGCTAGCTAGTGAGAAAGATTACCAGAAGTGGAAAAAAAAAGGAAATTTTTTAAAGAGTACTTCATAATTTAAGTGTTCCAAGTACCGGGTACCAAGAACTGGGAAAGCCAGAAGTGTAAAAGAGGTAACAAGAGGTGTTGAGAAAAGTGTTCCGGTTTGAGAGTAGAGGTCTGGTAAAATATGGAGGTTCTGGTAAAATTTGAGGTTTGGGAAAATTATTGGTAAAATATGAAGTAACGGGTAGCGGGTACCGAGTAACAATGCAAAATAAAGTTTAAAAGTTTAATGTTATCCAAAAGGTTTGATTGTCCGGTAACCTGACTAAAGGAATAATTATGCGAGAAAATATGATTTTTTTGAAAGTGTGTTATTTATGATGGATTTAAAGTGATGATTAATTAATGATGGTTTTATTTACATGAGATTTTTATGAATATTTTAAAAGGGATTTAATAGTTGCAATTTGTGATTGTAGGAGAAGTAGATGATGCAAAGTTCAGGTATGGATAGTTAGGAAAACTTGGGTTACAAGTAGATCCGATGGTTTTACCAGGTTTGGTTGTACACTCTAAAAGTTCATGTGGGAATAAAAATTGTTGCAAAGAATCACTGGATACCAGGATATCGAGAATCTTGGTCATATCCATGCGAAGGAGGAGTGTGTTCATTCCCGAGGTGATTAACATATGGGAATGTTCAATCTGAGTCTAAACCTAGATGTAGGAACATAATGTCCACTTGATCATTCTGAATGTGTAGGAAGTTCCTACATTTTGTTTGGCGGATGTGCTCTATCCAAGTTGATACCCTGATTATATTAAAGATGAGAAACCTGAAGGATATTAACGTGTTGGTGATGGTTGACCTTTGTTGACTTCATTAGTAACTCTCTTTCCAGTTGTTATATTCCACATTCCTTGATGAGATTCATCCCTTGGATTTCCTCTCATGTATTTGTCTTATCTTCAAAGTGTCTTGTTCCTATAAAAAATTGGAAGATATTTATTTTTAAGTTAAGTTCAAAATTTGTGGATTTCGAAAGAGCCAAAACTTCTTTAAGTTTTGTTCTTTTTTCCTATTTTCTGAATCATTTCGATTAAAAACTTGTATGCAAATAGAACTTGATCAATATCGAAGCCAATTTGAAAGTTACCAATCTCATGAATTTTTTGTAGCTAGTATGTTCGTTTAGCCAGACAAGACTATATGCTTTATTGTTTAAGGGTACATACAAAACCTACTCGGTGTCTAAACTAAACCCCCTTCTTTAAAAGCTCACACCATTCTATGCCTAGCTATGAAGCAATGTGGTGAAGTGTAGAGCAATTTTCTTTGACTTGATTAAATCTTGGGATATGCATGGATAATACCCGAGAGAAATTTTACTTTTCAAGTATTTTTGATCCTTTATTTTAGATTAGATGTTAAATTTAGAAAATGTTCCAAAAAGGAGATGAATGAATGGAAATATTATTGCAAATATTTCATTTCCATGAAATTATTGAATGATTAAAGCTAAATCTACTTAAGTGATAGCAAAGTTGTTTGATATTCATGAAATATTATTGCAAATTTGTTGGTTTTATGAAGTTGTCTAATGATCAGAACTAAAAATCTTCCATTTGATACTTATGATTCCTTTAAAAAACTAGAGATAACCATATACCCCTCAATATTAACAACAATATCACATCAAATCCTGAAGTGAATCTAGTATGGTTAAGACTTGACTACGAGAGCCTTGGGATTAAGCTAAGTCGACCTTCCCCTTCTCTCAAACTTTTTGATTGCCTTGGTTTAGTCTTTCAAGTAAAGATAGGTTCTTCGTGGTTTTCCTATGAGGATTTTATCTTCACTATTGTTGTGACTAACATTGTGATCAAGAGGAACTAGCACTAGAAGGAGGGCTCATATATTTCCCTCTGAGTTTTATTTAGGAATTTGTATCGGTTATGAGTTTGAAAGTATCTTGTAAGACAAAAGTCTATGCAAGCCAATAGTTTGAAATGGAAGTTGGGAAACTATGGGGAATCCTTAACCAAAGATTACATCCTTTGAGTTTGTTCACCTTTGGTAGAGTCACTGAGTGTAGAATTCATGATATAACTCACCACGGTGAACTTGATTGTGAATTTTTTTAACTAGGGTAAGTTTGGCCATGAAGAAAGTGATTATGTTAACGAAAGAGGTTGTAATTGCTAAAAGAAAGGAACTGTTAATGAGAAAAAAATTGAATTATGAAAAGGAGTATAACCCTAGTAGAATTGAAAAATGTTAAAAATTTAATTGATACACCAAAATGATTTGTTAACTGCAATTGTTATGAAGAAAATCTTAAGGTTTTGTAGGAAGATAGGTGAGAATGTCGAGACTCAGAGATATTGCATCAAAGATGAGGAAACAACAGTGATGAGTCATCATTCTTTTCACACATGGAAAATGTTAGTGAAGGGAAAGAGTAGGAAATTCCAGTGGAAGATGCATGTTTCTCATTCCAAACTTAAAATTTATGAACTAAAAAGGGAAATTTTCTTGATTTCATGCAAGATACAGAGTATCAATTTTTTACTTTCTCTTTCTCTGATAATAATATAAATTGTGCTGCTGCTTGGTCTAACAAATTTCAAAGTGAAGAAAGGACCGAAGACTCAAAAAAATTCATAGAGGAAAATCAAGAAATGGACATAGTCGTTCATGGAGCCGAACAAAGTAAATAAGAAAACCATGAACTAGGGTTGGAAGAAGGTAGAGTACTAAGGAATCAAAAAAAGTGTGTGCAATCAACCTTTAATGAGGTCATTTTCATACATGTGAGCCAATTTATTGGTAAGTACGCCATTGAATTCAGGTTTATTAAATGCAGAGAATTTAAGATAATTCATTGCTATAGTAGGAGGTTTGAAATTTATTCCAGTGAATTTAAAGATAAGCTGCTTGTAATTTGCAAAAAAAATAACAATGAAGATAGTCATTGAGCTTAAAATAAATTGTTTAGTTAGGGTTAATCATTTGTTAGGGTATTTTTTGGTTAGTTAGGGTTAGTTTGCTTTTGTAGGGTTTGCTTTTTCTTTGTTTTTTTTCTCTCTTTTTTTCTTTTTTGGTTTTCCCTCTGTGTTAGAAATTTTTTCTTAACTTATCATACACATGAGAGTAAATTGAAGTATTCTGCAACATTGTGTTGTGAAATACAAAAAAAAACTATGCACAGTAAATACATGCTTTAAAAGGTACAATAAAGCTAAGTCTATATGTGTGTGTATATTACGTATATACATGAAAGTACTAGAATTCTTGCTGCAAAAGTGAAAAAAGTGCAAAAAGGAGGGAGATCAGCTACAAAAGGGTGGCCATTCAATCAATCTGAGATGCCTCATCTACTAGGGCCAAATATCCTACATAGGAATTTTCTTGGTGAACTTCAAATTCATGGGTATGAAGGTTAGTCAAGAATGGTTGGAGTGGAACTACTTCTTCATGTTTCAAAAATTGAGGAATATTATCCGCAAAAGGGATTCCAATGGTCAGGTGTGCAATAGACAGAACAATATCCAAATTCCCCAAATATTCAGGCTACACTATCATATTCCCAACCCAACAAACATCTTTAACAGAAAGCCCAAGGTCTAGGAGTGATGCTACAAATCGTGAAGCTAAGTCTGAACTCAGCTGGTAGTATGCTTTAGATTCCACAAAATTTTCCCCAAGGACTAAGCACAAATTTGGTACAATGAAGTTGGGAGTCTGAATGAAGAAAACCTTGTCAAGCCTCTGAGTTGTGATACAACCCATGAAGCTATTCTAGTGGTGAACGTAGGTCAAGAAAAGTGGAGTATCCATGAACTAGGAGCAAACAAGCACTAGCAGAGTGGAAATGCTAAATGATAATTGAAAGAGAAAAGAAAAGGTGTGAGGAATTTGAGAGAAGTGCATAATTTATAGAAAGCCATGAGGAGGTTGTGGTACATAGTTTCCTAGATCAAAGTCTTGGAAAGTGCAAGATGAGGTGGCAACTAGGCAAATTTCTCCAAAGCAGAACATTAAATCAAATTAATTCCCACAAAATTGGTGACAATTAACTTTGAAGTTTGTTAGTACGAAGATCGCAAATCAAGAAAATTGAAGATTTCAAAATTAATGGTGGTAATTTCATTATGTTTTATTGGGCCATATTAATCATGAAGGTTCCTATGTGTGCAATGTAGAAAGGAAAATAAAGCCAATAAGGAAGCACATGTCAACACCTTAAAAATTTGAAGGAAATGATATGTGTGCATTGAGGCGTGTGAATTTAATGCAGAATATTATGATCAAATATAAGTTTCATCATAAAAAAATTGATGCATTAATGTGATGTAGCGCTGTGAAATCAGAATTGCTAACCAAGTATTTAGTAAGTTTCCATAAAATCGAAATGGAAGGGTGGTAACTAATGGTTCTAAATTTAGATTTAAATTTGGTGATTAAATTTTTTGTTGATAAATTTTAATTTATGCATATCTTCTAACATATAGCGAGTTGCAGTTAGTTGGGATTTTGCATAAGAGTGGTAAAATTTAGCCAGAAATACACACCAACAAGGAATAATTAAATGAGTTTCTGGGAAATGGTGAAATGATGAAGTGATTTGCATTGAATGAAAAATCAAAAGGTAATCTTTGCTACCACTATAATTCCCAACCTAATAGTGGGCTTCATTGCCTGCAAGTTGAAATGAGCTATCAATAAAATATCAAAAGGAAAAATGAGCTATCAAAGAAATATCAAAAGAAAAAAATCAACTCTTTAGGCTATCCAAATATCTCTACTGGGGCTATAGATGCCTGGCTAGCAGTAGAACTATGTTTGGGGGAATTATGGAGATAACCTTGCCGGGGCTATGGATGCTTGACTGGCAGTAAGGCTCTATCCATAGTTGGCTTTGGAGGATTACCAAACTATGTAGTTCAATGTCAATGAACTAATTTTTTCACTGAGTTTTGGAAACTAGAATTAATCAAAGAACACACTGATATTTTCTAGAGAAATTTTACTATTTTTTATGCTGAACCTAAGTAAAGGTAAAGAGTTATTATTTGAAAATAAGCATAAATTATAATTTACAACTGGTGATTTAATCTCGATTTTTAGTTTAAATTTAGTTTTATTGGTTGCAAGTTGTGTGGTCTCACAACACGCCCCAAGATTGCAAGACTTGGGGACCCCAAGTGAAAACTAATGCTTATAGAAAGTGCTAGCTAGTAAAAAAGATTACCGAAAGTGGAAAGAATTTTTTTTTTTTTTAAAGAGTACTTCATAATTCAAGTGTTCTGGGTACCAGGTACTGGGAACCAGGAAAGCCAAAAGTGTAAAAGAGGTAACACATGGTGTTGAGAAAATTGTTCCAGTCCGGGAGTAGAGGTCCAATAAAATATGGAGGTTCTGGTAAAATTTGAGGTTCGGGAAAATTATTGGTAAAAGCTGAAGTGGTGGGTAGTGGGTACCAGGTAATAATGCAAAGTAAAGTTTAAAAGTTTAATGTTATCCAAAAGGTCTAATGGTCCGGTAACCCAACAAAAGGAATAATTATGCGAGAATATATGATTTTTTTTTAAAGCATGTTATTTATGATGGATTTAAAGTGATGATTAATTAATGATGGTTTTATTTACATGAGATTTTTAGGAATGTTTTAAAAAGGATTTAATAGTTGGAATTTGTGATTGCAGGAGAAGCAGAATGTAATGTGAATTTTAGGCATGGATAGTCAAGAAAACTTGGGTTACAAGCAGATCCGATGGTTTTACTAGGTTTGGTCATACACTCTAAAAGTTTATGTGGGAATATAGCTCGTTTCAAAGAAGCACTGGATACCGGGAATCTTGGTCATACACATGCGAAGGAGGAGTATGTTCAGTCCTAGGGTGATTAACCTATGGGAATGTTCAATCCGAGTCTAAACCTGGATGTAGGAACATAATGTCCACTTGATCACTCTAAATGTGTGGAAATTTCCTCCATTTTATTTGGTGGATGTGCTCTATCCAAGTTGATACCCTGATTATATTAAAGATGAGAAACCTGAAGAATATCAGTGTGCTGGTGATGGTCGACCTTCATTGAATTTGTCAGGAATTTTCCTGCCAATTGTCATATTCCATGTGCCTTGATGAGATTCGTCCCTTGGATTTCCTCTCATGTATTTGTCTTATCTTCCAAGTTTCTTGTTCCTATAAAAGAATAGAAGATATTTATTTTTAAGTTAAGTTCAAAATTTGTGGATGTCAGAAGAGCCAAAAATTCTTTAAGTTTTGTTCTTTTTTCCTATTTTTTGAATAATTCCGGATTAAAACTTGATAAATATCAAACCCAAATTTAAAGCTGCCAATCTCATGAATTTTTTATAGCTAGTTTGTTTGTTCAGTCGGACAAGACTGTATGTTGTTTTGTTTAAGGGTTCATACAAAACCTACTTGATGTCCAAACTAAACCCCCTTCTTTAAAAGCTTGCACCATTCTACACCTAGCTATGAAGCAATCTAGTGAGGTATAGAGTGGTTTTCTTTGATTTGGTTATATCTTGGGGCATGTGTGGATAATATTTATGAGAAATTTTACTTTTCAAGTATTTTTGATGCTTTATTTTAGATTAGATGTTAAATTCAAAAAATGTTCCAAAAAAGAGATGAATGAATGGAAATACTATTGCAAATCTTTCATTTCCACGAAATTGTTGAATGCTTAAAGCTAAATATACTTAAGTGATCACAAAGTTGCTTGATATTCATGAAATATTATTGCAAATATGTTGGTTTCATGAAGTTGTCTAGTGATCAAACTTAAAATTTTCCATTTGATACCTATGATTCCTTTAAAAAATTGGAGATAACCATATACCCCTCGAGATTAATAGTAATATCACATCTTACCCTTAAGCGAACCTAGTATGGTCAAGACCTAACTACTGGAGCCATGGGATTAAGCTAAGTCAACCTTACCCTTTTCTCGGACTTTTAGGTTGCCCTAGTTCAGTCTTTCAAGTAAAGATAGGTTCTTCGTGATTTGCTTGTGAGGATTTTATCTACACAGTTGTTGCAACTAACATTGTGATCAATATTTGACAAGTGGAAAACTGTTGAATACCCAAGATACTGAGAGGGGGGGTGAATAAGTATCTTCTTAAACTTATTGAGCACACAACATCCAAATACTCCAATGCATATAACAGTAAGAATGAGCAAGAGCATTAGGAGAACATAAAAGCACACAACACATGAACACCAAGTTTTTAGGTGGAAAACCCAAAATGGGGAAAACCATGGTGAGGATTAAATCACAATATAATATAACCGGTTATAAGATATTACAAAGGGTGGCTCACTGCTAGGACTCACTATCCAAAATGGGAGGCCTAGTGCCTATAGAGATACAATATAGGAATGGATTACAACCAAAATATGAATTGATAAAGTTACACCTAAGAAATGTTGATTCAGTTCCTTTGATGCTTAGTAAATAGAATTTACAAACTTCATCATCTTTGCATATTTTTCTATCTTCAAAATTTCCACCATTAATCTCAAAACTGTCCAATATATATATATATATATATATATATATATATATATATATTTGATTCATCTACAAGCATCAATTAGGTTGGCCTAATTAGATGCAACCCTTATTCACTAAAAGGATTAACTGTTAGCTTTAAGCTTGTACAATTTTTTTCCAAAAATAATTCAAGTGTGTAGTACACTACCATATGTTGGCATGGACCTAAGATAGGTCACAAATACATTTGCAACACAAAATTAATTCATTATAACATCAACTATTGATTAAGTCAGCTAGGGATAGACCTAATAACAAAATAAAACAACTGAGTGATGCCAACTTGCCATACAAGAACCTGTGCATGTAAAATTATGAATATACAAGCTTCTAGCATCCAAAGACCATTTCCCAAAATTGCAAGGAATGATATTCATCAGTGGAGGATTACGAACCAAAATACTAAAGGATAATGAATGTGATACCAGTTCAGAATACCGAATCAAGCTTGAACTTAAACTTGTAGTTGTAACTCGTATAACATGGGACATCAATGAAAACATAAAAGCTGCATAATGAGATGTTCTTCATTCTTCCAACAAAAACATGCTCATAAATGACTGTTTGAATATTAAAATGTTACAAAATGCTAGCACAACATGTAGACGTCCGCTGAAAAGGGGTATTTGATCATCTTGAGAAGGGAGAAAGGATGATGAGGGGCTAAAATGAGCCTATACAAATTCCAAGGAAGTAGAAACTAAAGTAGATGCAAGAATGTGTGTGAAATTTCAAGGGGTGTAATTTTACGACATTACACCTTTGAGAGCATGATATTTCTTGGAATATGACTTTCCTCTTAGTGGTGATGCTACATGTTGCATTCCCTAATTTGTGAATATTTTATCCTTGAATTTTCCTCTCTTGGAGATATTAGGAATGATGTTCCCTAAGAGGATACCTTTCATGAACTAAGCAAGATCCCTTTAAATAAACTTTATTTGTATTTTGTGCATAAGTGTTTAGCATAATACAACTTGTTAACCTTGTGAAGCTTGAATTTTTTATTTTTTTTGTGGTGCCTTATCAAAGTTATCAGAGGGATAGCTTTGGTATGGTTAGTACAGTGAGAGCCTATAGACCTAGCATGACTTTATGACTTAGCCACTTTTTGGGGGCTCACCTAGTGGATAGCCTGAGGTTCCATTAGCTTGGAGGGAGCATGCGTTGTTTTTTTCATAGTGGACATCGTGTTCCTCTTGTGAATGCTTTTGGACAAATAGTTGAGATGTGTTCAACATTGTGTTGGATAGCTAAGGCTTGATCTACCCTTTTGGACAAACAGCTGAGGCGTGTTCCACATCATGTTGGATAGTCAAGGCTTGATTAACCTTTTTTTTATGTTTTCTTTAAGTCTTTGATGTTGTATGATTGATTAATCTTGTTGTTGCTGCATACATATGTTTTCAATGTCTACTTTAGTGTGATTTTGAAACAAGGTCATCCTCTCACTAAAGTGGAGGCTAAATGTAGTGTATAAAAATGTAGCCCTTTACTTTTTCTCACATGTTTGGACCCTCCTAGTTAATTTGGACTTAATTGTGCCTTATTTTAGTGTTGTAAAGTGTACGCCTTTACACTTTCACACTTATTTAGGGATCCTTTAATTAATTGAGTGTAATTTTTCTTAATTGGCCCCTTTAATTCACTTACCAAGCCTATTTTATTACATTTTCCGAAGAAGAAACCCAACATTTATTAATGTCTTAACATAAAAATTCTCATTAAGAAATGTGTGTCCTAGGTTTAGGGACCTAGGAACCATTCACCCATGGGCGAATGGGTCCTCCCTCAGACCTAGGACCTAAATTTAAATTATATTTTTTGTGGTATTTTAACATATTTAAATCTATATTTCAATGTCGGCTTGTGTTATTTAAATTTTGAGAAATTGAGGATACATATCTATAAATATAAGGTTATTTCACTATGTTTCACCTAGAAGATTTTCATGAGATCAAGTTAGAGTTCAAAATAACTTTCAAGAGCATTTCAATGGAAATTCAAGGTATTCAAAGGAAAATTTATTGAAGATTTATTGCAAAAATCAAGATCTAATTTTCATGTCAAATTATTATTGCATCATGCATGTTATTGGAGCTAATATGATGATGTAGGTTTCATGATCCATTCAAGAATTCAAAGCATTATTTCAAGTCAAGATTCAAGGTTCAAGATCCACATCCATTGAATCCATTTCATGCAAGTTTCAGATTTACATTATGAGGTTTATTCAAGGGTTTGTTGAGTGGTAACATAGATTTTTTCATTCTTCATTCCCTTTTTGATTTTTTATTTCATTTAAAGGTTTGATTACCAAATTGGGGTTTGACCAAGGAAAACCCCATTCACTAAAAACAAAACATTTTTCACTCTTGATTTGTGTTTGTAGATTTAAGTGGAAGATATCTTGAAGAGCAAAATTGATGTTGTCAAAGTTGCAAAAATTTCCATCTCATGGAAACTCACTTACAAAATTTATTTTTTCAGCTTTCCCAACCTAAAACCTGGGAAAATTAGGAGATTTAGATATGTAACAGAGGCTCCTAAAAGTTGTAGACAAACCCTAACTCAAGACCTATTCACCCCTGGGTGAATGAGTCCTAGATCAACTTCAAAAATTGACTTTTGGTGACTGGTACACATGCTTCTGCCTCTCTCTGATCTGCATTTTGTTTTTGGGTTATATTAGTATTGAGATTAATCTTCAAGATCCAAGTTATAGATTGCATTTTGGTGTTGATTTACTATTTTTAGTTTTTCTCCCAAAGTGTTTTTTGATGTAGACCCACCTCTTGACGAAAAAAAGGAAATCTACAGATTCTCATCTTAATTTGATTCATCTAAGGGTTGTTAATCAATTTCAGGTGAGGATCTCATTTACTAATGAAATAGAAGGAGAAATTGGTCCCTAAGTAGTTCATCAATCCCATTTTGGTAACCTACCCATCTTTTCCCTTTGTTTCAGTGTGTAATACATGTATTTAAATATTAAAAAATAGTTGAGGATAATAACCAACATGAACTACAAAACTAACTGAACATACTCTCAAACCAAACATTAGATTAAGAATCATTATGTAGAATTCTATCATAGATACTAGACCTTATGAATTATATTAAATGTCTCCACATTGAAAGAAAAATACAACTTTTGATCTCAATTTATTTAATACAATAACTTTATTCTCCAAAAACCTACATTTTTATATACAAGTGAATTGTTAAGAAAAATAAGCTTTAACCTACTTTTAACTCAATAATGGTGGATTAATTACCATCATAACCTCATTTTAACTCAAAAATGGTAAAGTAAAGTAGACTTGAATAGTAAAAAGAATGCATTATAATTAAACAAACAATATATTTTAATAAAAAATCTAAAAAATAGAAAAAAAAGGAATCCAACTAAGATTAATATTATCATACCTATCCCATATGGTAGTCTAGATCTGCTACTCATGTGTGTATGAGGGGTCATCTCTTACCTTTAGAGTATCCAATATTGCTTCATGATTAGCATTACTAATCGTCCATATTTCTTTTGTTCTTGTTTTTTTATGATGCTTCAATAACAAAATTCAATATAAAAGCTAGGTGAGAATACATGAGTATGGTTTTATGCTTCTCAAAGTCCTCAAATGCAAGTATCCCATTCTTTCTAATCATATATATTTTCAATCATGTTACAACAATAACAACTTGAAGACATGGAAAATATACCGACACACTTGATCCTGATTTACTAACATTGTTTCGTCCTGAATCATCTTCTTAGCTTGTCATCACCTTTCATAACTTAATTGATTAAACTAGTTTCGTCTAATTAATTCATCACTTCTTGTTAATTAAATAAAACAATGTTATTTAATTAACCTTATCAATCCCTATTTTTAAATAATCCATTTTATTTAATTAAATCTCTAAAGTCATCTTATTAAATTAAATAAATTAAATCTTATTTGATTTAATCTAACATCACCCCTCTTTAATTAAATAAATAAAAATATTTATTTAATTAAATCTAAATCATATTCCTCTCAACTTTTTTTTAAATCAATCCAAAAATCTAAATCAAATTGTCACGTCAACTAATCCCCTATTAAATTAATCAAATCCTGATTAATTTAATCCTAATCACCTAAATCCTCTAGATTTTGCAACTTGCACCAATAAATTATTTCTTTGATTTAATAATTTCCTAATTACTTTCAAAATGGTATAAAAAAGGGAATATTCCTCCAATTTTGAAAATCCCTCCAAATGGGTTTGTCCTTCTAACAAGAAATTCATTTCCTCTTACATGTCCTTGTGCATTGAGCCAAGTGGCATTTAATTCATTCCTTTCTCCCTCCAACATGTCATTTCACAATTTTCAAATTCCACCTAATATCATTTATTGTGCACATTCATCAAAATGTGCTCAAGCTTCCTCCATTCACATCTTGACAAGTGGCACTTGCCCATTGGATGTTGAATGATCCCACATTGCTTCATTTTGCTCATTCCTCCATCTTGTCTTTCTATAAATAGAAGGATTTTCTTCTCGTTTTGGATCCACAACTTAGACAAAAGTTAATATCTTCACATTTAGAGCAATTTCATCCATTTCGATAGCATTTTCCATTAACATAGCTAGGTTATTGCAGATTTTATCAAAGAATCACATTGTTCTTCATCACCAATTGGATCAATCTTTATCAAGATCATAAAGCTTGCAAAGGAGTTGGGAAAGAGCCAATTTCCACATTAAATTGGCACCAATTTCCCCATGGGATTGAGAGTTTGCATCTTTAAATAGGATTTCATTTCTTTTCTTGATTGTTCTTCATTTCTTTCCTACTTTGAGCATTGTAGATGAATTTCATGGGGAATCTTAGTTCTAACTTGCATATGGATCTGTGTGAACCAAGATCCTAATACCTGCAAAACACAACAAAAAAACATATTAGAAGATTGAAATGCAAGTTAAGACCAAGATTCCCCATAAAATCCATTTAACCATGCCCAAAATAGGAATAAAACAAGAACACAATGAAAAAAAGATGAAAGACAAACTAAATCTTATGGGGGAGTTGGTGCCAATTTGATGTGGAAATTGGCCCTTTCCCAACTCCTATGCAAGATTTTTTGATTGATGATGAAGAGTGATCCACTTTGATGAAGATTGATGAAAGCTCTAATCCAAAAATCTGCATAACCTAGCTAAGAACTCAATGGTGATGGATAGAATTTGCCAATGATTTGAGCATAGTAAGTTTACTCAAATTGTGGATGATGAAATGAGGAAATGAGCTCTTTATTTATAGAATGCCAAGATGGATGAATGCCCAAATTTGAGCAATGTGGGACTAACATTCATCCAATGATATGATGCCACTTGTCAAGCTATGAATGGATGAAGGATGTGCAAGATTTGGGGTTTGTGCCAAAGAGGGGGAGATTCAAATTTGAATTTGAGAGTTAAATGTTGAGTTTGACCTTTGGAAGGGACATGTAAGAGCCATGTAATAGCTCATAAATGCTTTGTTGGATGTACATGTCAACTTGTTTTTGAATTCAAATTTGAGGGAATATTCCTCAAAGATGCCATGTTGATGGAAAATGATGAATTCAATAAATGAATTAAAATGCTATTTTCATGTGCAAGTTGCAAAATCTAGAGGAATTGGAGTGATTAGGATTAAATTAATCAAGATTTGACTAATTTAATGAGGGATTAGTTGATTTGACCATTTTGACTTAGATTTTTGGATTTAAATAAATAAAAATGAGAGGAATAATGATTTAGATTTAATTAAATAAATATTTTGATTTATTTAACTAAAGAGGGATAATGTTAGATTAAACTAAATAAGGTTTTAATTTATTTAATTTAATAAATAGACTTTAGAGATTTAATTAAATAAAATTAATTATTTAATTAAATAGGGATAATTAGATCAAATTGATTGATTTAAATATCGAGAGAGGATGATTTAATTAAATAATTGGTTTATTTAATTAAGGGAGGGATATTGATGAATTTAATCAGATAAGGAGATTTGATTAAATGGTTAGACCGAGGGATGATTCAGGATGAAACAATGTTAGCAGTCAGGATCAAAGTGTGATATCAATTTGTATATTTTTGGCGTCTACAGGATCTAATATTGTGTTTGTTTGCTATGCTTGTGCAAGTCTAGGATTAGGGTTCACATCTTTGCGCTAGAAGGAGGACAAATCTCAAGTTTTTAACACATTTTTTGACAAATTTTTGTGCTTTGTTGTGTTTTTTGTGTGTCTATAGGAAACTGCACCACTATCAGTTAGCGATACCATACAATGATGCTAGCCTTCCAACGGTGCTATACAACGACACTACAAACTCCAAACTTCGCCTCTGAAGCCTTCCTGCTTAGGAAATTCAAAATTTCAAACTGCAACACTGGTCTAATTTTTTGATAGTGGGTTTTTAAATTTCAAACTGCACCGCTGACAAAAACTCTACCGCAATCACGCTCTCTATTCTAGAGTTGTAGAGTGCCGCTGACTTCCTCAAAAAATGACACATATGTGGGTTGTGCCACTGGGCTAGGGTAAAGGATCAAATTTCAAGTTTTTTCGACATGTGCCTCTTTTCTTTTGATCATTTTGAGCTATTGACCTATTTTCTACCTCTGTTTTTCTTAGATTAATCAATTCTTGTAGATGGAAGCAAGGAAGGAGTAAGGAGGAGATTGAAGTATGACATTATTTATCCATTGTATCAAGTTTATTTAGGCACTTTTGGAAGTAATTATAATTGCAAGTCTAAGGACTTTACCCTTTCAAGCCCTTTAGGAATCAATAGATTTCAATTTGGGTTTAAAAAAAACAAGGAAAAAGGTTAAAAAGAACTTTAGGAAAACTTACTAGATTTTTTTTAAGGTTAAAAATTGAACAAACAACTTTCATCTTTCGTTTTGGTGCTTTAAAAAAAGAATCAAATCATTGCTTTGAGGATTTAAAATGAATATGTCCATCTTTGTTTTTGTAATCACTTACCCAAAATAATATCATCTAAAAGATGTATGCGCTTATCTCACGCCTCACGATGATCTTGAGAATCAAAAGGATTTTGGTGATATTGGGTTGTGTAAGTGATTTCCTACACACTTCAATTTGGAGCCTAAAATTCAACAAAGCTTGCGAGTGTGAGTGGAATATATCACGTGTGTTCTCTCTTTGTTTCTCGATGAAGATTTATTGAACTACAGATGTATTTTCTCACTTTTGTGTTATCTTAGAGGGCCTTCCTTGTGGGAAAAATTAATCACCCAAGGGAACGACCCAACCGGGAACACGCTAAAGCCAAGCAACTTCCACCTGGGATATAAGTGTGGGTACTTGAGGAAAGGAAAGTATCACGAGGATTGTTCTGATGAGAAGGGAAACAATGGTCTCTTGGCGTATGGATGATCCCCCATGAACGGAATGCTCACATTAAAACCCCTTTTTTAAAAGCTAAAATCCTTATCTATTTGTTGGTGCAAGAACAGTCGTTCTAAAGCTACCCCACAATTTTACAGCTTTTAGTAGAGATGAGAAGTATGCCATGGGAGATTCATGGGTACTGATGCTTGGTTGACCCGAGAAGTGAGTGCACTATAAGGGGGAGCCTGTGTGGTCAAGCATCTAATCATCCACTAAAAGTAGGCGTAAATGGATTTATCCAAGTGGAGATTCAACATATATTGTCTTAATATCCATAGGGTTGTGCATGTTCTTAAAATCAAAACACCTTTCTTGATCATAAACATTGGAAAAAAAAACATTCAACATGGGCATCAAATCTCAAACCCTTTAGGAGAAGCAAATATCCTTGAAAAAATTCATGTGCTATTGCTTGCCCTTGGGATTCGTATCCTTAGAGGCTTCTAGGCATTTGGATTTGATCTCAATTTGCTCCTACTAAAGTCAACATAAGGTAAACTTTTTCCTTGATTTCCTCGATTTCCACATAACACACTTTGTGGGATGAGAAGAAGTTAGGACATTAGACATCTAGTTTCAAAAGCTAATAAAAGAGTGTGTTTGTGGTAAAAGGAAGTCACTAAGCAAAGCTAAGAACAATTTATTCTCAAAAATGTTCCTCATCAAATGATTTAAAAAAGGATCAAAATCTGAAAACCCAAGTTCAAAGCTCTTAGTCCAAAAGCTCATCAAAAGTGTCTCTCAACACTCTACGATTTTAGAGAGATATTGGTCTTCAACTTCTACAAAAGAGCTTTAAGAAACAATCTCAGCTTGCACTCATTTTATTATTGTCAAAATCCAACACTTTTTCAAAGGTTTTTACATATTGTTTAGAGTAAAGTGTGTTCTTTAAAACCAAGGTCTTGTAAACACAAGTCTTTTTAGGTACACATAGGATCAAAGTCAACCTTCATCCATCTTTAAAACATAAAACCAAAATCATCTCACCAACAACTCTTGAAATCTTGAAACCATCCTTTATACTAGAATTTTTGCCAAATCCATGAATCAAAAAATCCTTTGAATCAAAATCCTTGAGTCCAACATCAAATCATCTTGTTTCGATAGGTATGTGTGGATGAATCCTTCTCCATATACTTAGTCAAATTATTGTCAAATCATATTGTTTGGTTAGGTGTGGGTAGATGCATCCTTCTCCCTATATTTAGCAAAATTATCATCTTGTGAAAAAATTATCTCATAGATAACATCCAACATATGGAGGTTTATTTGTTCATTATCCAAATCAATCAAAATCCAAGAACCAAAATCCAAATCCAAATCGAGGTCAAAACCAAAATCCAAAATCAAACAAATACAAATCCAAGAATCCAAGAATCTAAGAAGTCCTACAAGTCTAGCATCCCCGTCAAGATCTTCTAAGAGTTCAAATCATCCATATCATCCATCTTTCACACATTTTCACCATCAAACTTTGATCCTTAGTCATCCTATATTTTATCTTTTGAGCCTCATTTTATGGTTCAAATGAGATCACAACACAAGAAGAACATGGAGTACAACAAAGAAACATCAACTTCAAGTGACCTAAGTCAAACTGCACCCGAGATCAATCCTTTTGGACCTAGAAACCCACTACCTGGTCTTTCTCTCATAACACAAGATCCTCAAGAGGAAGGGAAAGTGGAAGACATCACCAATATGGGGATGACCCAAGATGAGATCACCGAAATGCTTCAAAACCATGATAACCACCGAATTGCCAGAACCATGATGAAACTACATCCCTCCCAATACATGCTTGAGTTGGAAAAAGGAGCAAAACTCCCTTCCAATTTTGATGTAAGGAATATTGTGGAGAATCCTTTTATGCCACTTATACCATTCAACTCACCCACTCAGAGCATCATCTAACCCATTCCACAATCCACATCATCCATTGCCACCACACAACCCATTGTCAACAACGGGAGTGCGTTACTCCATGCCCTTCAACAAAATCCCCTTGTCAATAATCAAAATTTGGATGCCAATACTATCATAGGTACATTAGGTACCATGCCTCAAAATCCCCTCCACCAATATGTCCCACTCACATTCCATGATTCCAACAACACATCTTTCCACGCAACACTAGCATATGCTCTTCACCCACAAGTTTTTCTCCCATTGGTACAAGTAGGATTATTTGAACAAGGTAGGCTCTTCAGGGCCTCATCATCACTCATTCCAAGAAGCCTTCCACAACTTCTAGTTCCAATCCCACCACCACCTTTTCCACCATTACCTCTACTACCAACATTAACATAATTTCTTGGTTTAAGGCTCCCCCTATTACCTAACACAAATCAATGAATCCAAGGCAATCCATCAAACACCAATCAAACCATCACATCTAATCCTTTGAATATACCACCAATATCAAAACAACATGTGGTATCCATCCAAGCAATGACATCAATCCCAACACCCCAAAAAATAGTCTCCCAAGGACCGAACACCTCAATCACACCATCCACCACAATTGCTCAAAACACATCTCAACCACTCACCACCACATCTAACATCCCAAATATACCACCCCCACCACCAAATCCAAATATAGAAAGCAAGTACAACATAGCACTGAGTGCTCACCAAGCCTACCAAAAGTCACTCCAACAATACCAAGTTGTGCAACAAATGCAAACTACTCAACAAGCAGTGCAAGCCACTTAGGCTGCTCAAGTCGTGCAAGCCACACAAGCTCAAAAAACAAAAGAAGCCACCCAATCACAAGCCCAAGCATTGTTGCAACAACAACAAGCCCAACAAGACACTCAAGCCGCTCAAATCACTCAAGCTTCCCAACAAGCACAAGTGCAAGCACAGGCACAGGAACAAGCACAATACCTTGCACAACAACAAGCATACCAGCAAGTGCTAAAGCAATACCACGAGCATCAAGAAGAAGCCCAACTAGCAGCACAACAACAAGCCTTATTGGTGCAACAACAACAACAAGCTCAACAATAGGCATTATTAGCGCAACAAAAATAGGACCAACAACAAGCCTTGTTGGTACAACAACAATTATAAGCATACTTGGTGAAAAAAAATGTACAAACACCATCCAACAACACATCAACCAATCCACCCATCCCTCCAACGGTTGAACCACTGCAAAATACCTTCATCCCACCCCCTAATCCTCAAGACGATGTATAAATACAAATCAGATTTATTTCACAAGTGCTCAATCT
>VDFB02126593.1:0-24977 GCA_007258455.2 Sequoia sempervirens | reverse complement strand
TGACTTCACGAAACCCTAAAATCCAACTCCATGACCAAACCCTAACTCTTCCTTCAAGATGGCGTCCTTTTCCCTTTTAGCTCAATAATCATATTTTAATTAAAATCAACACCTTGATAAATGCGCCCAAATTAACTTGCTTTGACTTTGGAAAATTCATCAAAAATTAAATATATCCTTAATGATGGCGCCACCCTTCAAGTCCCTCTTTTAAAATATCATTAAGTCATTTGACTAGGCCAAGGTGATAAAATAACATTTAAATTATAATGTTATTTTTTAAGTGAGATGAGCTCAACTCCCCAAAACCACATTCTGAAGCCCGAAATTGAATACGCCACTTGAGTCAACTGAAGGGGAAGGTCAACCGCCTGAGACCATCCTGTTTACTGCCAAAAATAGAATTTACTAAAAATAGTAAATTCCAGGAAATGCTCAGAATGCCGAGATGAACACACCACTGCGAAGCTCTCTGAAAACCCAGAAAGAAACCGCCATTGAATCCACCATCTCTGAACAATGACCCCCTCAAAAATAGGAAACCCTAATTTTACCTTCCGACTAGCCTTCGGGTTTCCAGAAAAAAGGCCAACGGTCACATAAACGATCAGGTTTGAGAAGGGGACATTACATTTTCCTTTCCCACTCATCTATCTCCCCTTTTATATCTTCCATGGTGGGAAGAGTCACATTCATTCATTAACAATAGACACACTCTTTGGAAAGAGTCATGACTATTCATACATCAATTATTATTTCTTTATTAACCACAGCTACCTTTATTATTTAGCTAATCCCCAACCTTTAATAACTGCCACCTTTACATATATTGATCACTGCTCTTTATATAATCATTGCCTACTGCTATTACCTTTATCGCTGCCTTGTATCTATTTGTTGCTGCTCCTTGGAACATGGTCGCTGCCTCCTTGTTGTTCATATCTGCCTTCTAATCGTTTAATCCCTGCCTCCTCCTTGTCTTTATCGCTGCCTTTAGTCACTTCACTAATCGCTACCTTTATTCTTTTTTCATATTCACTGCAGCTTATCATATGTTTTCTTATTTTAATATGTTTATTTTTATATTAGTTTTATTTATATATTTAAATTTTTAATATTTATAATATTATATTATAATAATATTAAATTGTTAATATTTATATTTATGAAATTAAAATGTATTTTGTTATTTATTTTATTTATTTATTTGTATTTCAACACTTGGTTATTTTTATACTTTAGTGTTTGCAATTTTGGGGCACTTACCTAAAATAATCAGTCCTCTAATAAAGAATGCCAAAGTCAAGAGCATCTTGGGCATATTGCAACATTGTTTGTCAACGAACAAGCTTCATTTTTGCTAAAAATAAAGAAAGGTAACAAAAAACAAAATAAACATCAAGTCATGTGGATGTAAGATATATCTAACTACCCATCAATTGTCTATATACTGACTCATCAAATAGTGATGATCATCATAGGATAACAACTTCAACCCAACCTCCATAAGTGTAGTGGAAGAATTACAAATGATCATGTGAAACCATTCCAAAAGATTAGT
The DNA here is from genome assembly GCA_007258455.2 of Sequoia sempervirens. Lineage (NCBI taxonomy): Eukaryota > Viridiplantae > Streptophyta > Pinopsida > Cupressales > Cupressaceae > Sequoia > Sequoia sempervirens. Next base: position 23,416 of record VDFB02126593.1, on the reverse strand, counting down.
AGCATAATTGACTTAAGCCATTAAAATGGAATGTTTGTCTTGTTAGTACTCTACACCTAAGCAATATCGTAGGATGCCTACCTCAATCTTCTCCAAAGAACATAAATCAGATTTCACTCACTACAATGAAGTGGCCCCACTACTTATGATGGCAACATCATCAACATAGATAATAAGAATCACAATGCCATGACCATCACTTCTTACACGGTTTTGGATAAAAAATGCATCTTCTCAATATAGAATCTCGAGGATGTTGACCAATCTTCATATACTAGGCTTGTGGAGCCTCCTCAAGCCAAAAAACTAGATGAACACTGCTAGGTAACTGAAATCCTCAAGCCTGCACCATGAAGCCCTCCTCATCCAAATCCTTGCTCAAGAAGATGCTCTTCACATCCATTTAATACATCTTCCAACCAAACTAGGCTGCTAAAGAGAGAAGCAATGGAAAAGTGACCATATTTACAGTGGAATAAAATGTCTCATCATGGTCTATCCCCTATTATACTACTAGACTCTTGCAAGACGAGCCTTGTACTTGCCCAAAGCAGAGTACCAGGACTTGTAAGTACTCAGAAAACTCACCAAGTTCTAGCTAACCTTGGTCTCCCAAGGCTTGCAGACTCAAGGGTGAATCCTATAGAGTTTCTTCCAAAGTTGTCAAAACTTGTGAATCTTATACCCCAAAGCAATTTTTTTTTTAGAAAAAACAAAGCAACAAACAGGCTTTACTATTAGTCTATTGCATTACAATTGTACCTATTAAATAAGCTTACAACAAGAAGCCAAATTGGCTATCCATAAAACAACCCAGACTACCGAACAAAAGTGAAATATTAACAATGCTTTTAATCTAGGTGCTAACTAAAACCAGTAACTCCATAATAAATCTAACAATGCCTCTTTCCCCCACTGGCTTCTTCTTACAACATTTAGTATCAAAGCCTTTGCAAAAACCTTTTGGAATTGATTGTTGCAACCATTATCAAATCAATGTGAATGGCTATTGATTTTTTTTTTTTAAATTTCTTTAAATACTTGACCAATTATCTAAAACTGAAATGTTATGCTTTTTATGTGATTCTTTTTGCAGGTTTAACAGAGTAGCCATATAGAGGACAAATCATAACATATATTGTATTCATATATGTACTGAATAAATAATAATAGCGGTTACAGATGAAGATCATTATGTGATTCTTTTTGCAGGTTTAACAGAGTAGCCATATAGAGGACAAATCATAACATATATTGTATTCATATATGTATTGAATAAATAATAATAGTGGTTACAGATGAAGATCAAATAGTAATAATAAACTTAGTAAAAAAAATTATTATTATTCTATTCGTTATCAACTAGCAGAGGATTTTACACAACTAAATTCAGAAATTGAGAATTGATAGTCCCCTAACATTATATGGTAGATCAAAAATTGAACTTGATTAATATAAGCTCATCTAAAACTAGGCGGATGATTATAATTCTGACCTGAAGATAAATACGAAACCGTCCAAACTATAGTGCTCCTCCTCTTGACCTCTACAAGCTATCACAACCTCCCTTTAACCAAGCGCTGCTGATTTAGGAGGAATCGCAGCCTTAAAAGACGTCCTATGCACTATAGAATATTTTTGATAGATGCTTGACTTCCAAACTGTAGGTTTGCAGTTGGAAAGTTAGGTATCTAATCTCCCAAAAGAGAGTTCTTCAAAACTTCATACACCACCCTAACTCTATACACCATCCTTTTCAGTTTATATGGCTAGCTAATTCCAACATGAGCTTGGTCTTTAAACAGAAACAATAATTTTCTTCATGGAAGAGTAGTTCAACCAGCTTGGATAATATATATATGATTTAACAATATTCCAAGCACACAAGTTTATTTTTTATGGAAAAACTTCAATAAATTTGTTGCCCATACAACTCCTAAGCTCAACCAAGATAAATTGTTTCATTTCAATCTTTATTCCACAAACATTAAGCGCTATGTGAATCTTGAATGAATCCACTTGCATTGACTACGAAGAAATCTCTTCTCTGAAGCCAATAACTCTTAGGGTTTTCATCCTAGGGTTTGAGATGAACTTGAAGAGCACTCAATTATACTGAGAGGGGGGTGAATCAATATAAAAAAAAACCTTTTCTTTTCAAATCTTAAACAACCACAGCAGTAATACTTCACAACTTAATCATCCATAGCAATAACACACATGCAAGATCTAGACATAAGGAACACAAAACAAACACACGATTTACGTGGAAACCCTTGCAAGAGAAAACCACTGCAAAATATTGCATATATGGATCTTGTAGGAACCAACCTACTTCATTTACAAAGCTTCTTTCGTAGGCATCAACCCACAAGAGACACCAATCCCCACAACTGACCACCAACTCAGCAAGAGACACCAATCTCTTCTAATGAGAGACACCAACCTCCCGAACACTTTAGTTAGAAGGCACCAACCTCCTAATGAACAATATAATAATTTATTTGAAAACTCTTCTTAGATCTGACCTAAATCACCTTCATAAATCTGCTCACAACTTCACCAAAATCTGCCTTTAGAATTTCCTAAAAATTATTCATAAATTCTGCCATAAAGCTTTCATAAATCTACTCATATGGCTCTCATAATTCTGCTCATATGTCTTCAAAAATATGCACTTATATGCCTTTTAAATCTGCTCTTTATAAGGATGATATTCAATGAATTGCTTGCCTTCAAATGATCTTCACAATCTCTTTAAATATTCTTACCAAGAGAGGCAACTTTTCGAAGCAACACATACGTTCAAAATGGATGCAACCTCTCCTTTTAAATGCACCTCTTCATCTTCAAATTTGGACGCCTAGATAGGGTTGGCCCAAACAGCAAGCATTAAATTTAATTTTAATTTTTAAATCACCAAAATGGGGTGCCAACATGAGGAGTGTCAGCCTCATACACAAACAAAATATTTTACAATTTTTAATTTATTTCTTTTACTTCCCCAAGAGGGGCGCCAACCAAGGGGGGACACAAATATTTATTTCATCTTAAATTTTACTCCAAAGCATAGCCACCAACATTCAACCACGAACTCCTTCCTCGACCTTTGACATCAATGACAACGATTTTTGAACAATCTCCCCCTTTGTCATTGATGGCAACCCTGCAAAGGAATAATCTTGGAAAGCAATAGGAACAAACTTCTCCCCCTAACTGATATGCTCTCTCTTACTCTACTCCTCCCCCTTTGACATCAATGGCAAAGAAATTCCAGGGCTAAAATAGAGCACTAATCAATGTTGTTGTAGTGTCCCCTAAAAGGGCATGTTTTTTAAGGTAGTAGATTGTGAGGGGCAAGTGAAGGATGCAACTTTCCTTGCCATATCCTCATACAATCAATTGAGATAGTGGGCCCTAAAAAACATTGTCCAAGTCATAATGGACAACACTAAAAATTGTGGGGCAGCTAGTTCAATAGTGGTGGGTACATATGGGCATATTTTTGGACACCATGTGCTACCTACTCAATCTGATATTGCCAAAGATTCACGCAGAGATCGAGTGGGTCAAAAGAAATCTACACAAAGATTAAGGAAATTCAAATTTTTGTGACTAATCATCATAAGTCACAAGCCATTTTCAAAACCTTCTCCAACTTCGAGCTGTTAAAGCCTTGAAGGTAATTCAAAATTTATTTTTTAATATATTTTTTACTTTTTTTATTTTTCATATGTGACATGTCATCTACCCTTTAATATTTTAATTTATTTTATTTTTTACACCATGTTAGGTTGTCAAAACCCAATTTGCATCACACAACTGTCTTAAGATGACTTGTGAAGGTGTGAGATGCATTGAGTGCTATGGTCATCAACATTCTTTGGAGCGTGTGGAGGCAATCAAATACAAAGAGAGCCCAAAAAAGCAAAGCATTAATCCTAGATGACAAGTGTTGGACTCATGTGGAATATGTTTCGAGTTTCACTAAGCTTGTTAGTAGCATGATTAGATATGTTGATACAAATTGCCTATGTTTGGATAAAATTTATGATGGCATGGACTCCATGTTTGAAAAATAAGGAGCATAACAAAAGCCAAGGAGCATGACCGCACAAAAGCATTTTTCAAAAGGGTGCACAAGACAACTATTGATCATTGGAACAAGATGACCATGCCATTGCATCTCCTAGCATTTTCTTTGTCTTGAAAATATTATAGCTCAAAGATACGTCCTTTGCCAAGGAGTGTGGCACCATATAGAGATGAAGAGGCTACTACTAACTACAAGACTACATTCAAAAAAGTATTCTCATATGAAGATATACAAAGTGTTGCCTTGAGTGAGTTTGGCCACTTCATATCTTCAAAGAATCATGATGTTTACACTTTTCAAGACAAATAAAAAGAAATGCTCATGAATGGTGGTACCCACTTGGCCAAGGCTCTATTAATTTACAACCTCTTGCGATAAAAATTCTCTCTCACATATGCATCTTTCTATTTTCTAACTTTCTCATTTTCCATTCACTGCTATATATTATAAATTTATTATTTATTATTTATTATTTATTATTTATGCTTTGTAATTATAAATGTTGAATGCAAATTCAATAAGTTGCAAGTTCTTCAAATGAGTAGAATTGGAGTACATACTCCTTTATCCACTTAGTTAAGCACAACCAATTAGGTGTACAAAAATCTGAGGATTTGGTCTTTGTGCACTCAATTTGTGTCTCGTCACATAAGAGACCTAATTACAATGAGGAGGTGACAAGAAATTGGGATCTAACTCCTGAGTGTGCTGACTTACACCCTACAATTGCACAGCTTGCCAAAGTCTTTACAAATGAGGCAGCTTCTGTAAGAACCCTGGTGGTTCTCAACCCCGAAACCCTAACTGTAAATTTTGTTTTTGCAAGTTTTTGGTTTTTTTGTATTTTTTTGAGGTTTTCAAACAAATAGCAAAAAGCTGCGATTTCACTAATAAATGCTTAAAAAATTCAAAATAAATCTTATGATATGAAACAGGCGTAGATTTTGCTCAAACATCATAGGCGCATCCTTTTATTAAAGATCCAGAGCATTTACAATAAAGAAATATGACAAATAGATTTAAATATGAATTTATTTCAAAAAACCTGGTTTCCTTTTGCAGCCGCCTGAAGGAATGATGAAGGTGTACGGCCAAATAAAATACTGAGTCTCTGATCTCCAAAAATCAATGCTGTGGCTCTGAAGACCCTAGGCGCACCCAGACTGATTGTTAGAAGCTGAGTTCTGAAGGTTCCCACTGGCAGACAAGAAAGTACGGCCTGCTGGTACAAGACAGTACGGACTGTACAGCAGCAACAAGAATATAGTATGGCCTCAATAATAACTGTCAGATCTCTGTAAATAGAACCTCTGAGAAGTCGCCTCAACTGTCCAATGATTATTCTCTGCTAACTCTGAATGAATAGATCAATAAATCCAATCTGTAACTCCTGAATGAAGTCACCCAGATGCAAGCTTAAACTGGTATTTCACAGTCTCAGTCTGCCAAATTCCTGAAGAGGTATCGTTCTCCAGAAACGCTTCGTCTGCCAGAAACCCTAAGGTTTGCAAACTCCAATGCTCAGAGCAAAAAGACAAAAGTTGAATAGCATAACATGATGGTTCGATTTTTGTCTTTCTTGAATATATATCCCCTTCTTGAAAATTCGACCCAATGCTCTTTTTTAATAATCATTTAATAAAATGATTTAATTCGCCCTTTTAGACTTAGGAGAAATAATTAATAATTAAATGGCGTCTCATTAAGTGAATAATAATTATTCACTTTATCAAATATTAACTCTTTATTATAAAGTATAAGAAATACTTTATAATAGGCCAAATTAATTAAATATTTAAATATTTCAATAAAGTGACTTTAATATAAAGTCAAAATATTAAATATTCAATAATCATTAAATACTCCTTATTTCTCCGTCTGATCACCGAACTGAATAACTGGGTCGACTCTGAGCTGAATAGTTGAACCAGGTGCCCTGCCCAAAATAGCAGCTTCCGCCTGACCTAACTTTCTAAAAATAGAAAGTTTCTGAAAATGCACTCTGGAAGATTCCGCGAAGGCCCAACCTGAAACAACTGCAAAACTGGAGCTACCAAACACTGAGTAACTGCCCCAGATGATCCTCTGCACACTCCCGTCAGCCTACGAGGATCGAAATAATAGGCTAACCTTGTCACCAACTGTGCTGACTAGGACGGGGACATCACAGCTTCTACACATGACATGGAAAATGGGTGTGGCATTGCAGCTGATTGTGGTTCAAATGAAATTGAACTAAATGTTTACTTTGATACTCTCGATGAAAAGAAATATGAATATTAATAAATTATTGAATACCGATTGTAATTTTCAATTTGTATTGGCATTTAACAAATGATTGAATTATTATATTGTGAATTTATGAGTATTTTCTTTCTTGCAAATTGTGGGGTATTTAAATATTTCATTTATCAGCAACTAAGTTACCGATTTGCCACTCCCAGCCTCTGGATACGATTCGATTCATACCAGATTCGCAATTCGGGTACGGTACGATACAAATTCGGGCAGGGTACGAAATCTGGTCTATGGATCGCCTTGGATTCGATTCGACACTATGGATTCGACTAGGATATGCCAAGAAGAATCCATGACGAATCCATGACGAATCCAGCATTTTTGCATTTTTTAATTATTTTTTTGACTAAAAGTTGACTTCTAAATAATTAAATAATTACCTGGCATATTGCTGTTATGACAGAATATTACGAGTGAGCAAATAAAGGTCAGATCTGAGTTGTTTACTTCACAGTTTGCATCACGTTTATTTAAATAAACTTCTATATTTATCAGCAAAGCATATGAATGAAATGTCCTATGATTAATGTCAACATTGTTCTGTTTCCACTATTTGTCATATTTATTTTCAATATCTATATGTGTATGAGTTTCACTTTGCAACAAATCTGCAAAAAAAGAAACCAAAACATCTGAGTTCACAAACATTCAAATTTGAAACAAATACTAGTGCAAACAAAGGTACCATTCAAACTCGAAGTATACAACTGTGCGATAAAATATTTATCCTTAAACGTGGAGGAAGAGGTGAACTTTGAATCAGATTTAGCAAGGGACCTTACACCATGGTCCTGGGATAGAGCCCATTTGTGTATTAAACCATGGTACCTGAAGTTCAACACTATCACATAATCCTTTTCATAGTTACGAGACTCGACTCCTGACTCTATTAGGGTGACTCGACTTCGGGCGACCGCGACTCGACTCTGGACTCGGCGCAGACCGCAAAAAAAAAGTTGAAAAAACCTTAGAAAATTAGAGATTTTTAAAGATTTAAAACTTGTTTCAAGCACCCTTTATTGAATACAACACAAATAAAAGAAAATTTGATCACATACACAAGTATACAATGATCACATAAGTATAAAGTACACAAATTGTAGTTGCACTGCTGAAGGAAATAACATACTTTGATATATAAAATTAGTCAAATGTATACAAAACTCATGGAATATGAAATCCATGACATCAAATGTTCCATACAAATATGAAATATCAAAAGATTCAAAACAATAGCTATAAGTCTATCACTCTATGCCTATGGCATAGTGGAGCCAGCATCCTTCCTACGAAGGCGTCTAAAGGTCCTGGATGATGTTGCAGTTGCAGCCATAGTCTCTGCCTGTGTCTGAGTCCCCATACCACTCTCACCACCAGTAGCTATGTCTCCTCATGCTCTAGCCTCCTCCTCAGCCATGGCTACAACCTCAGCCTCTCTCTCTGCCTGGTCCACCCAATCAAGGTCCTCGTCACTAAAGACTGCGTCTGTAGCCTCAGTGATCCACTCAGACTGTGGATCAACCTCCTCTAAACAGATCGGGGTGTTGTCGTGGTCAAAAGCCTTCCTGTATCTGAGCCGAAGGTTGTAATGAACATATACCAGGTCATTCATCCTCTCCACTGTCAATCTATTGCGCTTCTTGGAGTGTATGTGCTCAAACATACTCCAATTGCGCTCACAACCGGATGAACTGCATGGCTGGCTCAATATTCGTATGGCAACATTTTGCAGGTTCGGTGTATCAGAACCAAACATCTCCCACCATCCATCTGAGATGAGAAAAAGAAACAAAATCAATCTCATTTCAAGTTTCAAGTTCAAGTTCAACATTTAATAATAAATTATAATATAAAAAGATGAAAATTATTGCCTTAAATATATTTTTACCTGGCATTAATGTTGTCCTACTATCTTTGCACATTTGACGTGCAAAGAAGTCTCCTCGTGCCTTAGTGAAGGCATCTATCTCCTGCACTATCTGTGTAGTAACAACGGGCAACATTCTCTCTATCGTCGAGTAGAGCCCACTAAGAATTTCTCTATCTGCACGGAGATCACGGCGGAAGTGGAAGGCCGGATTTAGGAAACATGCGGCTGCATGGATGGGCCTATGGAGTTGGTTTTGCCATCTCCTATCAATGATCTCCCAAATGGGACGATACTTATCATCAACTCCACCATAGACTGATCTAATGGCCTCTTTGGCCCTATCCATGCCCTCATATATGTAGCCCATTGCGGGCTTCTCCCCATCTGCAACTCGTAGGAGAACTAGCAAGGGCTCAATAAACTGCAAAGTGCAAACATGTTTCACAAATAAGTAAGTGTGACTGTCAATGAAAATGAACAAATAAAAGTAAGATATGATTAAAAATTAAAACATAATAAAGAATTAAATGTTACCTTCACAATCTCATCTGCTGGTGTCCAAAACCCTGCCTCATCAAATATGCAATCAGCCACAGCAATCCCTGCAGTGCTTGTAGAAAAGGATGAGGAAGACCACTCCTCACTAGCAAACATGCGCCTCAAAGGTGCCCTTGACCGAATCAAGGATTGCAACATGATAAAATTTGATGCAAACCGAGTGATGCCAGGACGAGACAACTCCCTCAACCCCGTGTATTGCCTCATAAGGTTAAGCACCCATGCATGATTGTAAACAAATTTGCAAATGTTTCTTGCTGATTCCATACATGTTTTTATCCATGGGAGCTTGCCAAGATCCTCCATCATGAGGTCAATGCAATGGGCGGCACATGGAGTCCAAAATATAGTTGGGTGCCTCTCCATCAATAATCTACCAGCAGCAACATAATTTGCTGCATTATCTGTCACCACTTGAACTACATTTTCTTCCCCCACATCGGCTATCACCTCCTCTATAGCCTCACATAAGTATGTGGCATTTTTGAATTGGGCGGAAGCATCAATGGACTTTATGAAGACAGTGTCACCTGAAAAAATAAGCAAAACCAAATTACCAATTATTCAATAAATTAAAAACATAAATCAGCCTTATTAAATTATTAATCACTAAATCAAATTCAAATATCAATGTATTAAGGTAAGTACAATTACCTCCAGAGGAAACTAGAAAGTTCAACAGCGTCCTATTTCTCCTATCGGTCCAACCATCAGTCATGATGGTGCAACCAATCCTCCTCCATTGCACACGCTGCTCCTCTAATTGTGCTTTCACATCCGCCACCTTTTGAGTCAAAAGTGGGCCCTTTAATTCATCTTCGCTGGGGGCTTTGAACCCAGCCCCACATATGGTTATTGCATCAACCATGTTTTGCCAAAAAGGAGACCTAAAACATGTCATAAAATGAAAAGATTTAAGTTTTTAACTTTAAATTTGAATTCGATAGTGAGATATACAATAAAATTTAAATATAAATTTTAAAACAATTAAACGAAAAAAGAATTACCTGGCTACATGGAAGGGAATGGTGCAGTAGTACCAAAAGTCTGCAATTGTTTTTTTTGCTGCATCGTGGGCATCCTTGTTCCAACCCATGCTCTCAAGCGACGGTTGGGAACCAGGAGTAGTGCGTGGTACAAAATATGAGTCCACCCTAGATTTACGAACTCTAGGGCCAATACTAATACTGCCACTACCACTAGCAGTAGCAGCGCCACCAGCACTAGGAGTACGCATAGGAATAGATGGTGCAGAAGCAGAAGCACTAGCACAAGCACTAGCACTAGGACGATATGGAGGCATGGAAGAAGCATCTCCAACAGCACCAAGTCCCTGTCCAACTCCAACACCTGCCAACTCCTCCCTCTGTCTCTTTCTAATTTCTTTTTGCCTTTCAAAATTTTCTAATTGCACCTGCACTTCACGAACAGCCTCAATAGGTGCTAGGGTGCAGCCCACTGCATCATGGATGGGTATGCGTGCAAGGTGGTATTTCAATCTATTTATGCCTCCATGATATATTGTTTTGCAGTATTTACATTTTGCTTCTCCTCTTTTCATTCCGGGAAAGATTTCAGCATGTTTCCAAGCAGGGTCTTTTCTGACTGGGGTTTGAGACATTGTGAAAATAATAATATGGTTTGATTTGCAAATGAATGTGGCTGCAATAACAAGTAGGGTTTGTAAAATTATTTAAGTTGCAAGTAGGGTTTGTAAATAAAAATGCAAACTATAAAAATTTAAAAACAATGATTTTACAAATTACAATGAATTATTTGTTAAAAAAACACAAAAAAAACTGTTAAAATCAAACTTACCTCTTAGATTTGGCTTGGAATGCAATGCAAACTTCTCCCAATCACTAGCAATGAACTTTCAATGCACCTCCTTAGCAGTATGAAGCTTCCCAAATGATATATCACCTTGCTTTTGTTTTAAACAATTTGCTGGTTGCCCTCTCTTCTCCTCCTATTTTTCTTCACAACTCTCTCTTCTCCTCCTATTTTGCCAAAAGAGTGAAATGAGGTTGCTTTTAGGGTTGGAGAGAACATATAGAACAAAAAAAAACTAACTTTAACTTTTAGTTTTATGTTTTTTTAGTGTTTTAACTTCTTGCTGCCGCGGCCGGGTCACAGGCTCGGGACTCTCCGAGTCTGGGCGAGTTTGGCGAGTTTGGCGAGTCCGGCGTCCGGCGAGTCCGCTCTGGACTCGCGTGTCCGAGTCCGGCTCCCCAGACTGCCAGGCTGGCTCGGCCCGGGACTCGCCGAGTCATGGCGAAGTCCGGGGAAGTCTCGCTACAATGATCCTTTTCAACTTTCCTTGCTTGGGTGTGTCTTCTGAGTCTCCCTTTGCAACTATGGAGTTCTTCCAACCTAGCCTCCATTGTTAACTCCATTTGGAAATTTATTCCAAGACCCAGAGTATTGAGTTATTCTTCCAATTCATATTTGTTCACATTTTGGTGGAATTAGATACATCCAAACAGTTGCCAGAAAATTTTGGTCTGAAGGTTGGTGATAGTAAGTGGAATAATCTTTTGGATCATGAAGGGATCACTTTTAGATGTTGAGCCTGCTCTGATACTAGACACTTAAAAAAACATGCCCTCAAGCCAGGCCTGATGCTAGATGGAAACCTCCTCCTAAGCAAGCTGCGTTCACCAAGGTGTATTCTGAACTTAATTACTGCTGCAAATATGTATATATTTCTGATTTTTATATGTTTTTTGTTTTTTGTATTGCAGTACCCAAAACGTACCCAACCCCAAAAAAAATTTTGACCGAATCCCGTACCGGATTCTCGTACCCACACCCAAATCCAAAAACGAATCGGTAACTTAGATCAGCAATTATGAGTATTATTGTTTTTATTTTACAATTTTAAAACTTTATATATATATATATACTATGTAGCCGGTTCGCCTAGTTCTGGGCTCGGTCCTGGTCCGGGTTCGCACTGGGTTCGGGTCCTGGTCCGGTCCCTCTGTGGGTTCGACCAGGGTCCTTGTATTTGAGGCTTGGTTCGCCGGTGAATAACCCGGGCGAACCCGAGCAGAACCCGGGCGAACCCAAAGCGAACCCAAGGAGAACCCATGCATTTGGGCGACCAAAAAGCGTTTTTTTTTTGTATTTTTTTAATATTTCCTTCAGTTGGACTTTGACCCACGCCCATGGGAACCCTAAAAGTGACCTCTAAAACAAATTAAACACCTAAACTACCTCATTTTCATTCATTTGTTTTGCAAACAAGCATTTTCATTCCAAGAGGCTGAGTTCTTATTTTAACTTGTTGGATTGACAAAAGAAGTTGAATATTGATTGTTGAAGCTTCTACAAACGATTGCATTGCCATTCCTACAGATTTGCAAGTGTTCATTGGCTGCCACAAAGATTGTTGAAGAATATTTTTGCAAAGAGGTAAGTTTTTCTCATTTTTTTTGAGTTTTTTCATTCTTTTTTTTGTTTTACAAATAGAAACTTTGTTTTTCTTCTTCTTTTTTTTCTGTTCTTCTATGAATGTATACATTGTGCAAGATTCAAAAGAGCTAGGTTTTAATTTTTAAGAAATAATTATATTTTGTTTTCATTCAAATTTTGAATGTGTTGTTTGCAAAATAAATTGCCATAGGAATCACAATGTTAATGGGTTCTACCTCCGGCTCCATAGCTAAACCAAACCCAATGTTCAAAACAAGCGCAAATTCTCCTCTATGGCAGTATGTTGAAATGATAAAACAGATTCCAGGTGGTGGTGGTTATGTTTGGAAATGCAATGGGTGTGAAGTTACATATTCTAGTTCATACCATAGGGTGAAAGCACATTTGTGTGGCATAAGTGGAAAAGGCATCTCACCTTGCCCTGGAAAGAAAGATGCCCCTATTCCACCTGATACAGTTGCAAAATACATTATGGAGCAAGAAGCAGCAGATCAACGGGAAGCCCAAAAAGGAAATCACCCTTTGTTAAAAAAAAAATCAAAGGGAATGCAGCCCCCATCTAATCCCAATCCCAATATTGTGGTAGAAGACCACCCATTTATGGCCATTCCGAATCTTCAAGCTCAAAGTGCACAACCTTTTGCAAACAAGAGAGCAAAGGGACCTTTGGAAGTTGCATTTCAAAATGAGAGTAGAGCCCTTGCCGACCAATGTGTAGCAAGATGCATATATGCCAATGGATTATCTTTTAATGTTGTTCGTTCTCCATATTGGAAAGAGATGTTGAGAGCGGTTAATGAAGCTCCAAAAGGGTACAAGGGCCCGGGTTATGAGAAGGTGCGTAGCACTTTATTGGAAAAGGAGGTTGAGTTGGTTGAAGATGCATTGAAGCCTATAAGAGATTCATGGGTTGAGACAGGTGTGTCCATTGTTTCAGATGGTTGGAAGGACTCAAAAAATCGGCCTTTGATCAATGTCATAGCGGTGTCCCCTAAAGGGGCAATGTTTTTGAAAGCCGTGGATTGTGAGGGGCAAGTAAAAGATGGGCAATTTATTGCTAATATTCTTATTGCAGCCATTGAGCAAGTGGGAGCCCGCAACGTTGTTCAAGTTGTAACGGACAACGCGAAGAATTGTAGAGCTGCAAGGTTGTTGGTTGAGGAAAGATATTCACATATCTTTTGGACACCTTGTGCGGTCCATTCACTCAATCTTATGCTGCAAAAGATTGGGAATAAAATTGAATGGATCAAACAATTGTATACTGAGGCTGAGGACATTCAGATGTTCGTCACCAACCACCACTTGTCTCAAGGGATCTTTAGAACATTTTCAAAATTGGAGCTATTGAAGGTAAGAGAAGTAATATTTACATTTGTCATTTTCTGATTTTCATAATTTGATTGTGCATTCTAATTTAAATTCTTCTTTAAAGTTTATTTTTAAATTTTAATTATTTTTTTTAATTTGCAATAGGTTGCAGAAACCCGCTTTGCCTCTAATACAATCGTCTTGAGACGACTTGTGAAAGTTAGGCAAGCACTTTCTAGCATGGTGATTAGCACCAATTGGTCTATATGGAGGCAAAGCAGCACTGAAAGAGCAACAAGAATTAAGAGCATGATATTAGATGACTCATGGTGGGATCGTGTGGAGTATCTCCTTAGCTTCACCGAGCCCATTTTGAGTATGATTCGCTATACTGACATGGACAAGCCATGCATTGGACAGATATATGATGGTATAGACTCAATGCTTGAGAAGATCAAGTGCACCATAAATGCAAGAGAGCAAGACCCTGAAGAGACTTTCTTCAAACAAGTGCAAACAATTGTTGAAGAAAGATGGAACAAAATGACAACTCCATTACACCTTCTTGCCTTTGCATTGACTCCAAAATACTACAGCTCTCAACTTCTTTCACAACCAGGAAGGCTTCCTCCATATAGAGATTTAGAAGTGGCTGAAGGGTACAAGGCAGCATTTGTGAGACTCTTCCCTGATCGAGATTTGCGAAGTGTAGTCACGGATGAGTTCACTGATTTTGTGCACTCAAATCATCTAGATGTTGATGCCTCCCATGATAGGTTCTTAAAGGATGCTCATTCTTGGTGGTACTTCCATGGACAATACTTCCAAAATTTGCAGCCCCTTGCAATCAAAATTTTATCACAAGTTTAATAAATTTTCATATTTTAGTTTTAAAAGTTTCATAATTCCATTTATAAATTTTTAATTGTTTACTTTGTCTTCATAGGTTGCTAGTTCATCCGCATCTGAGAGGAATTGGAGCACATATTCTTTCATCCACTCGGTAAAGCGCAATAAATTGCTGTCAAAAAAAGCGGAGAACTTAGTATATGTGCATTCCAACTTGTGTCTCCTTTCACACAAACAACCTAACTGCAAGGAAGGGGAGACGAAGTTATGGGATATTGTGCCAGAGGATACTGACTTGGATGCTTGCAGTTCCCAACATATTGCATATGAGGAGTCGGATATCCAACAGGAGCATGGGCACAATAGTAGTGCTAGTGATGGTGCCATTGCACTACTTGTGATTCATCTAGTCTTCCTACTTCATCTAATGTCAATGTTGACATTGATATGGATGATTTAGAGAATCCATATGATGATTAAAAGTAAAACTTTAAAAGTGTTGTAATATTGAACTTGAAGTTTGAACAATGAATATTTATCATGCATGTTTTAAATGGCATTCAAGTTTATGGTGATTTTGTTGTTTATATGATGTTATGTGATATTCTAATCCTAATTCTGAATTCATGCTTCTAGGCTGCATATATATATACATGTTTTTGTAATTTGTACTAACGAACCCAAGACGAACTGAACCAAACCCGCGAACCCGAACCCGAACCGGCTACTTAGTATATATATATATATATGTATGTATGTATATATATAGAATTATATGTATATGTGTATATATATAAAATTATATACATACATAAATATTAATATATGCATATACATATATATATTATATACATGTATATATATATATATATTATACACGAAGCCATACCCAAGGAAGAAATATGTCGTACTAATGTACTCAAACACCAAACCCGTACCCATCCCCATACTAGGACTGGTAACTTAGCTTTTTGCCTCAAAAGGTTGCAAGATCCTCTTCAGCTAAACTGAACTACAGTACATGGTTCTTTTTCAACTCAAATAAGTGCAATTGGTTAGCAGTCAAAAAGGAATAGGAGTCAATGTAACTGCATTCCATTGTGCCTCATAAAACACAAGGTGTAATATAAGACCCCAAATATTTTTTTTTTGTTTTCTGATTTTTACCCAGCTGTTGTTGTAGTTTTTTCTGAGTTGTTTGTTTGTGTTTTCTCATATTCCATTCATGAAATAAGCATGCCAAAGATATATAACAAACTTGCAAAGATAGAAACAGAAAAAATTGCAAAGAAAGATAGTTTCCAGCCTTCTTAATATTCAGAAATTAATAACAGCTATGTTCAGATTTACAATGACAAATATCAGCGCCGATAATGACTTTCAGACCTGTTAAAGAAGCATAACAGCAAATATGAAGCTCCCAAAAATAGTACAAACAGCTCCAAGGCCTTGACTCTTAACTCCTTGCTGGGAAGAGCACCGAACAGTAGATATTAAATTCCCAAAATGCAACGAACTGTATCAAGGGTTATGACCTTAACCACCTTGCTTTCCAGCAACCAAACTCACTGGTAAATGAGTCTCCACAACAGTTAACACGTCCTCCTTTTGTCACATGCAGCTCCAAGAAAATACCCCTCAAACCCTTGTGATATCCTTGCCCAAAAGACACCTCAAACGCCATCAAACAGTAACAGTAATAACCAACAGAGAGGGCCGTCCTTAGTAAGTTTAATCACCCAGAATAGGGTGCTCCCAGCAGTAGGTCGACCTGGCCTAATAAATCCCACATTTCATTTAAAAAATGCAATCTTATACCTGATGCAGTCGCCTTAATGAGAGCCATCCAAAGAGCCAATACCCAATTTGATGACTTAATTCATCTCAGTGATATGAGCAAAAATGCAAGTTCAGGTCCAGAACTGAAAGTGCCCAGAAATGGATTTAAATCAAACCAAAACTCCAAGAATCCCACACCAAACTAAGAGTGTGCAAACACAAGCCAAAACCAAGCTGTAACACATCAAAAATGCTGAAAGATCTTCATTTTCGAATGACAGAAATCTGTAACTTGAAGCACAAATGTGATTTTTGGATGAAATCACCCTCTACCAACTAGGGCAGGTCTTGCACTGCCGAAACCAGCCCTAGATATCAAGGGTTTTTGTCCTCAACTCCGATTATCAGACCTCCTAGCGAAAAACCCACAGCATCTCCTTAAGCAGCCAAATCATCCCTAAGCAAATGAGGTTTCAAAAGAGCTTTTAAAAGCTTCAACAACAAATTAGGGTGACCAAACATGAAGCAACCCTAAAACCTCTTCAAAACCCAACGCCTTTTTAATATTTGCATTTGTTTTTAATTCAAATTTCACTCAAAATTAGCTTTTATTTTAATTTATACTTCATTCCTTGCCTTGGGCGCCCATCTCTTATTTGGCCTTCAAAAGCATTTTTGATGCTTTTTAAAACAACTTAAAGTTGATGACTTAGGCGCCATGGTACTTTTACAAGTCCCCCTTACCCTCAACGTTAAGTTATAAAGTAACTTTATAATAACTCATTTTCAAAGGGGAAAGACAAATATTTAAATATCTCAACCTTAGAAACTGATGCCACAACTAAAAATGAGCTACTGAGAGAGAGCCCTGACCAGGTCCGACTTACCCAAAATAGACTTACTATTTTTAGAAAGCATTAAAAATAGTTAGTACCAAAGACTCGAGCCAGAGAGAAACTAAGATGCTCAAAGGGCTTATAGAAGACTGAAGCTCAGTACTAGACCTCCTACTAAAAATAGTAAGTGTATCAGAATCAAACTAATTCGTAAGAGGGCATCAAAATGGGGACATTACAATCTGCCCTTCCCAAAGATTGCTTGTCCTCAAGCAATGCCAGTAAAGCCTTGCAACCAACAATCAGTTCCACACTGGAACCAGAAATGATTCCAGGGTCCCAAGTAAATCTAGGAGGTTTGTAGCACCATCTGCTCAAATCTCTATCTTGCGAGGTACCAACACATGGGGCCTCCTGAAAAACTCCTGTAAGAAGAGTGGTAAAATACCGCAAAGACTCAGTCCACTCAAAAAAATGCCCCTCAAGAGAACCAAATTGATGTGCCACAGAAGTAAGCTCTAGAAAATTAACACTGGCTCTCTCATCCCAAACGGTAGCTGGTCTAAAACTAAATGTGAATCTCAGGTCCCAAGTGAGTCTCAAAAAGGAACCACCATGCTAAAGTCGTGCCACACTGAACATCATTGTCAACCCAATGTGCCCAGACTGCACTCTCCTATCCTGGACCTCCAAAAAGTAAAATTCATCAAAGCCCATACTGAAATCCCTGAAAATTTGCCAACCAATAATGCCTCTACTGCTGCTAACCGCGTTCATGACATCAACACCCAACCACTAAGTGTCCAAAGAATGGTCTAGAACATGCCAACTTACCCAAACCGCTGCAATCAATAAGCCATCATCCAAAACAATTTATGCCCTCGCCATAAAGTAATTGTAGTGAGCATCACTCACCGGAAACAACTAATGGGTGCACTGTTTCCGGAAAGGTACTCACAACCAACTGCCCAAAAGCTTGCCCAAGCTCGAAATCAATCTGCTCATCAAAAAAAGTCTTCATAACCAACACAAGAAAGTGAGGGCAGCAGTAATAAATCCACGATCCCACTGGATACGTAGGAGAGGTAAGCAAGGAATTAGTTGAAGAACCATCCCCTAGTACCAAATCATCACTATCACCAAGGCTCATACAGGTACAACTCAATTGTTGAACTGGAGGAACCATCCAACTCATCTACAGATCCCAAATCAAAGTCATATGCAAACTGATCAGAAGGTGGGCAAGGGCACCAAGACTGGAAGTAGGCCCACTAGTCCATTCTTGAGACAACACTTCATGACTAGAAACTGCACCTAGGTCCCAAACCTTGCTATTTTCACCCAATGCAATGCTACAACTAGGAGTAATCTCATCATCCAACTCAAAAAGAGGATTGTCATACACCATATCAGCTCCCATCTCAAACAAGGGATTATCAAAAAGCAACTGACGACCACCCTCAAAAGCTGATTGAGAATCCAAATCAGCAAGGTTGCTAGGCCCTTGCTCATGTTCAGCTACATGCAAAGTAAATTCTGATTTGTTCTCAAGAGCAAGATCAAGGCCAACATCATCATCTATGCCATCAATCATGCATAATTGTGGAGTTGAAGTCGGAACAGCTCTATAGTCAAAAGTAAATTCATCCCAATCAGATTTCTTGTCAAGCTGAGGTAGCATCTCACCAAGATTCCATGTATTAAAAGGCTGATTGCTTTGCTCTTTGTGCTCCTCCTGTGATGTTGTCTCTCTAAATAAATCATTCACCAACTCATCACCATATTGAAATGGGAGAAAAAAACGAGATTACTCTTGAATCAAAAGTCAGTCATTCACATTGCACTAGAAAACTATTACAAAGTATTGGCTTTATAAAGCCATTTTTCTCGTATGAAACTAATTACGGGAATGTAACTACCAAAACCTAATTTATTTATTAAATTAACAATAAAATGTTAATTTATTTATTTAACTATTTATGTCATGTACTAAATTCTAACCCCCCTTAGTACTAACATAAAGAAAAACTAGAAATTAGTACAAAATGCAAAGCTCAAGCTGGTGCATCGGTGTTTATTTTCTATTCGTAGGGCTTTCACTTCTTTCATTAAATCTGTTTGCTTTTCTAGCACCTTTGCCTTGTACATCTTAAGCATCCCACAGTTGACCTTAGCCCAAGTAGCCACCCCACTTATATCATCCATCATGGGCGAGTGTTCTACAAAAGCACCCTTCTTTACTTTCTTCACAAAAGCCACACACGACAAATACAGATAATTGTGAGAGAAACTACTAAGTATCTCCTCATTGTGTAGTGACTTAGGCTTCATATACTTATGATCCAAAAGTTATGAAGACCAAAATATGAAAGGAAAAAAATGGTAATCATCCAATCCCCAAACTCCATGAGACCCTACAGGCTCAAGCCAATAAGTAGTCTACAACCGTCTCATCAAATCTAAATACTTAACAAATATCCTTGACACTACAGCTTGATAATCTTCCTCGACAATTAAACCTAACCTAGCCAAGCACAACAACCATGCTGCAAAATTGGCCCCATGCCCTATTCCATAATCAATCCTCATGGCACTACCAAAACTATCAGCAAAGTAAGGAAAAATTTCAACTGTTGCACCAAAATCTCTTCAGGCAAAAGTTTTCGCACCAACTCCTACCCCTCTTGTTGTAGACTCTCCTGCCAGAGCCTAAAAGTTGGATTTCCATACCTCGCAGGTTGTTACAATGGGGGAATCTCATAAATCCAATTGTTCATTGTTTCTAAAACCTCAAGGATTGCTTTCACAATTGGGGATTCAATACTATTGAAACTTTTTATTGCCTTTGTAACAAATTGGTTCGAATAGGTTTCAGTTAGTTATATTAACTACTTTCCATCAGCAATTTGAGAGCTACAGAAAAACACACTTTTGCAATAAATTGGGGGATAAATAAATTTTAAATTTTAAATTTTTGGAATGACAACAATGAACAAAGTGAGGTGTTAAACAATGGCAAGAATGAACACGGTGGAGAGAAAGAGAAGAAATGCAAATGAAAGATGGAGTCGAAGAGGGTTTTGCACATGGTCTACAGTGCTCACCTATTGACGAATGCAAGAATGGTAGAAAACAATAGCAGTTGCACGTGGTCTTCACTGCAGTTTCATTGCAAACACCGTTGTGAGGAAGAAACAAATGAATGGAGGGCAATTAGAGAGAGGTCAAAGAAGAAACCTGCTTTGATACCATATTGAAATGGGAGAAAAAAACGAGATTACTCTCGAATCAAAATTCAATCATTCACATTGCACCAAAAAACTATTACAAAGTATTGGCTTTAAAAAGCCATTTTTCCCATATGAAACTAATTATAAGAATGTAACTACCAAACCTAATTTATTTATTAAATTAACAATAACATGTAAATTTATTTATTTAACTATTTATGTCATGTACTAAATTCTAACACACCATACATGTCAACACAAAAATTTCCATCCATCAACTGATCCTAGGAATCAAAATTTAAACCTCCTTTGTCAACATCACTACAAACATCATTGTTTGTTGTTTTGAAGGCCTCATCCATGGTGCCTCCAACAATGCAATCTCCCAAAGGTGTGTTATTATTTTCAGTGTTACCAAACCTTATACTAGTGTCCACAGTTACACTGGACAGCTCTAAGGATGCATTAAAGGCTGTTGTTATTCCTTTTTCCTTTCGTTTGCTAGACTCCACACATGGCCCACCATTAAACATCCCTCTCAAAACCACACTCTTACCCTCGGATTGGAATTTCAACTCCAGGGTTTGAAAATTTAGAGTAAACTCCCCC
Organism: Sequoia sempervirens; assembly: GCA_007258455.2. Taxonomy (NCBI): domain Eukaryota; kingdom Viridiplantae; phylum Streptophyta; class Pinopsida; order Cupressales; family Cupressaceae; genus Sequoia; species Sequoia sempervirens. The sequence continues at coordinate 2,542 of VDFB02126593.1, read as the reverse complement.
AAAGAGCGTAGCCACTAAATACCCATAACTACATTTGAGTCTCCTATGTTCACCACATAAAAGTCCTCCTTAACCACATGATTTCCAAACAGTATGCTCAACTGAGTGTTGTGACCTTTTCACACATTGCCCCATTGCAAATGGGGACCCTTTGTTTTTGCTTTTTAAGTTTTTTCCTTGGCGTCGCAACTGCTAATTACCATTTTCTTTTACAATGAGGAGTTTGAGTTTTTGAGGGGTCAGCCAAGCCAAGTAAAGATTTTATGCCCGAATCAGTGTCTAAACACCACGGACGGACTCAAAAGGTCCAGAGGACGAGGATCACCTGTGCTTTCACCCAATTCTGACACCTCCTATTTTTTAGGGATTTCCTACTTTTTCGAAGTTTCTTTTTTTGGCACTTTTGGACCATTCTGGGTTCCCTATTTTTTAGGGGAAAAAAATTTCTATTTTTAGAAAGTTTCTATTTTTGGAAGTGTCTGGGACCCACTAATCAAGGAATCAACGTTTTCATTCTTAACATGAAAATTTTGAAAAATCAATAAAAAAGCATCAAAAATCAATCAAAATCACAGAAAATCAATTGAAAATCTAGAAAAATTCATAGAAAAGTCTGAAAAATTATGAAATCCATGGTGAAATCTGATTAAGTATGAAGAATGGTGACCAAAGGAGATGGAAGAAAGCTCACAAAATGGAGGAAAGTCTGATAGCAAGTCCGCCCAGCATGAAGAATGGAGTTGGAAAAGCCATTGGAAAGTCTGCCCTACCTTGAATGAGACATGGAAAGTCAAGTGGAAAGTCCTACATGAAGTCCAACCTCTTGGTAAAGGAAAGTGGCAAGACTTTGAGCAAGTCCGCCCAGCTCTTGATGGCAAAGTGCAAATCTCCTTGGGAAGTCCGATCTCTTAAGAAAGGCATTTGGAAAATTCTTCATGAAGTCCGCCTTGCTTTGGAAAAACAAGAGGAAAGACCATGAGCAAGTCTGCCCAGCTAGGAGAGGTAAATGGAAATTCATCTTCAAAGTCCGCCTTTCCATGGCATAAGTTCTTGCCAAGTCCACCCAGCCATCTTGCAAGGTTGAGATAAAAGGCCAAGAGGAAAAAGAGAAAATTCTAAAAAAATAAAAAAATAAAATAACTAAGTATAAGTGCCTTGGGAGGAAATTCCATGAAATTTGACAAAATTTGGTATAGTGTTGAAGGTAGAGAAAATGTCAAGAAGCTTTGAAAGTCCGCCAACACTTGAAGATAGATGGAAACAGACTCTCAAAGTCTGCCATGGAAAAATGTTCACCAAGTCCGACCTAAGGAGAGAGAGAACTTGACATGAAGAGAGAGAGGATGGAAAAGTTTCATGAAATCTGCCATGCCAAGAAGGAGAATGGCAAGGAAAGTGTAAATTCCGACTTGAAGGGAGATGAAAGAAAACTTGGAAGTCCACCCTTGCACATGGCAAGACCAATAGGAAGTCCGCCAAGAATTTGGCATCATGAAGACAACGTCAGGCACATCATCAAGTCCGCCCAAACTTACACAAGCCAAATTCAAAATTGAAGAAAAATCCACAGGAAAAGTTCATCAGAAACCTTGGCTAAATGTTGAATGGTTCACATGAAGGTGTTACAAAATAGCCAAAATTTAGCTAAGTATGGGAAATTCTTCACAGGGAAGATTCCAATTTCCTCCATTATTCAAGGCACTTGAAGGAATTCCAAAGCAATCCGGGAAAGAAATAACTTCAAGTCTAAACATGTGTTCCAAGGCGAGACTTCCAATATAGGTGAGAAGAAGAAATCAAAATCTCAAAGGAATCCAAGATCAAAGCTAGGAAGAAACACGCACAAAGGACAGAGTCGTCAGCAAAGAAAATATTCTAAGGCAAGCACATGGAACAAGACCAAAGTGACCAAGGAAGACCTCCAGCACACTGAGGTGGCGCCTCATCATCTTCCAACCAATCAAATTATTCCAAATCAACATGCAACAACTTTCTATTTTATTGTTGGTTCATATTTAGCAAAAAGGACAAGTATCCTCGAATGTAATTTTCTCATTGGTCGAGAAGGAGTTAGTTAGGACAAACCCTAATTAGGGTTTTATTCTGTAATCTCGATCGTTGACCCTAAATCAATCTTGGCCATTGAATTGTAATTGGGGAGCCTATAAATTGAGCTCACCCCTCATTTGTAAAGCATGGGAGCATGTTGCAAAACATGTTGAGATAAGTAATTGTTGTGTACGACTGCTAAAGTAATAAGTAATGCATGCATTGTTCTGATGGTGATTACTTCTCTTATTTTGGAGTTGTCATGGTTCTTATCCCTCATCATAATTTAGATTTGATTTCATGTATGTTAGATGAATGCAAGATTTGATAAGTGTTGATTATGGTGAAAGTTTTGCTCATACTTTCTTTGAATGGATGATTTTCATTCAATGCGTAAAGTTAGCCTGAGCTTACTTTGTGGATGCTTAACTTTTGTCTGGATAAATATTGTTCGATTTGATGGTAGTTATTCATGACGTGAAAATCATAAGCA
>VDFB02126591.1:0-27356 GCA_007258455.2 Sequoia sempervirens | reverse complement strand
TTAAAGGTCTAAATTTATAATGTATCATTTATCTACTGTATGCCAACCATTTTAGTAGAGTTAACAAAACATTGTGTACACGCATCCCACTCTCCCCCCCTTATGCCAATGTATACACCTATCAGTGTAACTAGGAAATATATATAAATATATATACATCCTATCAACAATAAATTGTTATATGATTGCAAGGTTGAGACACATTTTCCCAACAAATATCCCACTTGTCAAACACCTTGCAAGATCAATGAGAGGAAGTAAACATTGTCTCTTAATTACTAGGGGCTAAAAAGCCCATAATCTCTTAACACCATCTGAACTTCTTTGTGCTCACAGGATTAGTTAAAGAATCAACAACATTCATCAAAGTCTCTACTTTAACTAGCTTCACCCTAAATCTTCAACCATATCTCAAACAAAATGATATTGTACATCAATGTGCTTGGTCCTAGCATGAAATGTCAAGTTCTTGGCTAGACATATCACACTCTGACTATCACAATAAATTATCACTGCACCTTGTTTTATTCCAATATTTGAACACAATCTCTTAATCCAAATGGATTCTTTACAAGAATGAGTAGCTACCATATACTCTGCTTTAGTAGTAGACAAAGCAACCATAGCCTATTGCTTACTCATCCAACTGATTGCACCACCAAATAAAGTAAACACATAAGCATTGGTGGATCACCTTCTATCAATATCACCTGCCCAGTCTGAATCCACATAACCATGAATATCAAGGGAAATCTCATCTTTTGTCGCATTACTATGATAACAGAAGGAGTAATTTGAGGTACCGTACAAATATTTAAAGACCATTTTAACTGCATCCCAATGAACTCTACCAAGATTAGACATATATATGGAAATAACTCTCACTGCTTGGGCTATGTTTAGTCTAGTACAAAACATAGAATACATCAAACTTCCAACTGCACTCTGGTAAGTCACTCTGCTCATGTCTTACATCTCTGATGGAGATGTTGGACAATTTGAAATAGATAACTTTGTTCCAACAGAAAGGGAAACACACAATGCTCTACAATCTTGCATGTTAAATCTCTATAAAACTAAATTTACATACTTACTTTGGCCAAGCCATAGCTTTCTATTCACTCTATCTCTTTCAATTTCCATCCCAAGAATGTGCCTAGTTGCACCAAGATCTTTCATTTCAAATTTAGCAGTAAGTTGAGATTTCAGTTCTGAAATCATACCTTTCCCTTTGCCAATAAATAACATATCATTAACATATAATGCAATAAACAAGAAATGATCACCATCAAATTTATAATAAACACAATAATCTGATTTAGAATGCTCAAATTCCAAACTCAACACATATGAATAAAATTTTTGGTACTGGTCACATCCTAGGAATTTTTTTTAATCCATACAAATATTTCTTCAATTTGTAAACCAATTGAATTTTACCTTTCACCACGTAGTTCTCTAGATGTGTCATATAAATATCCTCCTCCAAGTCACCATGAAGGAAAGCAGTTTTCACATCCATTTTATCAACCTCTAAATAATAAGCAACAACAATAGCAAGCAAAAATCTAATGGATGCCATTTTTGTAACAGGAGAGAATATCTCACCATAATCAACACCCTCAATTTGAGAGTAGCCTTTCACAACTAACCTTTCTTTGTACTTTTTAATACCTCCATTTAAACCAATCTTTTTCATGAACACCCATTTCCAACCAACAGGTTTTTTGTCCTTCAGGCAATGGTACAAGATCCCATGTCTCATTCTTTTTCAAAGTGTCATTTCTTCATCCATAGCAATCTTCCAGGATTCTACATCATTCATACCTAATGCCTCTTCTACAAATTTAGGTTCATCCATGTTATTATTCAAAGAAAAAATACATCTACAATCATTAGGTGTATACCTTTCAAGTGGTTTTCTATTCCTTGTAGACCTACAAACAAGTTGAGTTGGAGGTTCTTCTTCCTCTTCTGAAGATGCAGAGCTAGATTAGCTCTACTCAACTTCTTGTCTATCCTTGGGTCTCAATTCAACTTTCTTAGGTGTAGAAGGAAATTGAATCACATCCGCATGTTTACTTTGTTTTGGCTATAATGTAACAAAAGAAGGCTTAATTTCTCTAAAAATAACACTTCTACTATATATTACCTTTTGTGCAATAGGTTCCCAAAGCTTGTATCCTTTCACACCATAACTGTATCCGATGAAGATACATTTCACAACCTTTTTCTCTAACTTTGTTTGCTTCTCCTTTGGCACATGTGCATATGCCTCACAACCAATTACTCTAAGATATCTTAATGAAGGCTTACGACCTAACCATGCCTCTATAGGCGTCTTATCAACAAGAGAATATGTAGGAGACGTGCTAATCAGGTAACAAGCAGTGGCAATAGCTTCAGCCCAAAAACTTTGTTCTAGACCAACACCACTCAACATACTCCTAACCTTCTCCATCAACTCGTTTCATTCTTTTTGTAACTCCATTCTATTGTGGAGAATACAAAGTTGTCTTTTGTCTCTTGAATACCACACAATTTTAGAATATATATCAAAATCATTAGAGAAAAATTCACCACCATTATCACCCTCAAACATTTTATTTTTCCATTTCAGAACTCAACCATTGCTTTAAATTTTTAAATCAACTAAAATTTCAGATTTTACCTTTTAGAAAAATATACCCATGTCCTACTTTATAATCATCAATAAATGAAACATAATATGTGGATTTACCAATCAAAAGGAACATCTACAAGACCAAAACACATTAGGAATGAATAAGATCCAATACACCACAAGATTTATGAGAACTCAAGTAAACCTAACATTGTTTTGTTTTCCATAAATGCAATGCTCACAAATTGAATTCAAGCTATTAATCAAACAAACCTCTTCAACAAGCTTTATTTCGCTGTCCTTAGACCCTTTTTCTCCATGCTGTGGCCAAGTCTATGGTGCCATAACATATTTTTCTCTACAGAAAACTTTATTTTAGAAAAAAGAGTACCCTTGGGTACCCAAAATCCATGACCATTTGCTGAAGGTGAAACCCTCACTTCTTCCACAAACTTGCTTTTCACAAAACTACTATTGCACTCAACAATGCATGCATCAAACTTATACAATATACCATATCTAACACCTCTAACAATCACCATAGCAACTCTAACCATCTTGCATCCTACATCAAAAATACTACCTGCACACCCGCATCTATTAGATTGCTTACAAATAACAAATTTTGTGTTAATCCAGGGATATGAAACACACCATTAATATTTTTTATTCTACCATCGTGAAACCTAATTTTAAATTTTACCTATGGCCAACAATTTATAAATGAGAATCATCAACCCAAGTACACCTTTACCTCCATCAAATTCCTTCATATTCGTAAAACAATCTCTATTAAAGGTCATAAGTGGAAAGATGCATCTAAGTCGCTTAACCATGCATCATTACCTACACAAGTTGCCAAAGCTACAATCAATGCATCACCATCTTCCTTCTTAGACTTGTAATCATAATCAAATTTCTTCTTTTTCTTCTTCTTTTCTTCTTTGCATTCCTTACGAACATGTCCAGGCTTACCGCAATTCCAACAAATAACTTTGGACTTTCCAAGAGATTTAGATCTCCTCCTGGACTTGGATTTGTCACGCTTCTCATTCTTCTTTCCTTTTTCCTTAGGTCTTCCACAGAAATTTAGGGCCTCCTTGGTAGTGATGGATACCTTCCTCCTCATCTCTTCAAAAAGAAAATAACCCATCACATCTTCAGTCTTCAAAATAACAAAAGTACTAATAGCCATAACAAGAGAATCCCATGAATCAGGCAAAGAACAAAGAAAGATCTTACATTTCTCCTCCTTATCCATTTGACACCAACGGATGCCAATTGAGCCTCCAACATATCGATTGCTTCCAGGTGGTCTGTGATTCATCCACCCTCTTCCATTCTCAAGGAATGCAACTTCTTCCTCAAGAAAATCTTGTTCACTAAATATTTGGCCTGATACATCTCACCAAGCTTCTTCCATAGTTTCTATGCAAAGGTTTCCTCATGGACATTAATTAAAATGGAGTCTTCCAAGCACAATCTGATTAGACCCTTGGCTTTATGATCCATAACATCATATTGAGCAGCCTGATTAGGATATGTAGGCCTTGAAACATTCTCATCAACAACATCCCATAGATCTCAATCAATTAATAGATCCTCCATCTTTAGCTTCCACATTTCAAAATTATTTCCAGAAAATTTATCCACCTTTGGTCTCCCTAATGAACTTGTCATCTAAAAATTCTTGCAACAAGATCACAAAGTATCTTCTACAAAATCTCCCACTCAAACCTAGATTAGTCCAAAAAACCCAACAACCCACAACTGAAACCAAAGGTGATCAAGATCTAATACCACTTGTAAGGAAGCTAAGGTAGCGGAACAACCCCCTACACTAATCTTGAGAGGAGAATAATGCAAAAATTTTACAAATGTTTAATAGTTGCAAAAAATTAAACAAAAATAAACATAAATATCATGCATGCCACGACACAACTATTTATATGGGGAAAACCCTTTCAAGAAAAAAACCCCACACTCCAAAAGCCGCCCAATATATTCAGAGCAAGCTTCTCATAGGAGTATCACCACTCATAGATAAAGAGACAACACGATTGTTATGAGACTCTCAAAATACATCACTATCTTTTCTTACCACAACCGTAATGCAACACCCTCATAAAATGGGATTACAATCTATGGAAAGATAGGCCAACAAAATATCCACCATTAGATCTAAAACCTAATAATTAACGGTATAGATTTATAATATATCATTTATCTAATGTATGTCAGAATTTTTTGTATTTTCCTGAAACAGTTAACAAAAAAATGTTTACACACATCCCACTCTGCTCCCCTTATGCCATTGTATACACCTATCAATGTAACTAGTAAATATATATAAATATATATACATCCTATCAAAAATAAATTGTTATATGATTCCAAGGTTAAGACACATTTTCCCAACAATATCCCCTTTGAGGAGAGAACTATGGTCTTTAGGATGGGAAATAGAAACATTAGCATACACATTAGATAAGGGAGCCTCCTCATCCATACTCAAAATAGATTCTCTAAAGTTAATTTTTTTATGCAAGCAATATGGGAATCACCGTTTATGGTGATAAGAAGGCAGATTGGAGTATACACCTAAGAACTCTTCTAGCGCTTCCTTTGAGGAGAAAAAATCTAAAGGAACTTCATTAGATTCTACTTTACTGTCAATCAATTTAGGATGAACTAGATCAAGAGGTCCAACAGAATTCATGTTGAAACTCCACCATGGTTTCCACCTAGATTGTTCAAGGGAACAACCAAGCCCTAAATTACACTTACGAGGTACACATTGTATAGGGACTTGGATTCCTTGTTTGTTACACCCACTACCTTTACGTACATAACATATTTAGAAACCAGTTTATATCCAGGGCCGTAACATGTTCGCAAATCCTAAGAAGGGGGTAGATCTACATAGAGGGAATCACTCCACCAATGAGTATCATACGCATCTACAAGATCACATTTATCCTTCTTGACATGACTAAAAACATTAGCCTCCTTAGCAGAAGCATGCTTATCTTCCTCACCAAAGGTACAATCATTCTTCCTAGCAAGATTCTGATTGTTTCTCTCAATAGGAGGACAATCGAATTTCTTGACATAGGTGTATGAAACTATTGGAATATCAAGATGGATAGGATCAACTTTGTACTCCGATGAAGAATTCAAAGAAATACAAGGACCCCCAATCATTAGCAAGACATGCATTTGATTTAGATGAAGGGGAAGACTTAGGATTCTTCACTCCAGGTCAATCTTCTTGTTACCAAAATTTAACCCATGGCTCAATCAGGTAGAGCCCATTGATAGAAAGAAGAAAGAAAATGGTACATTTTCTATTTCCCCTTATGTTGCATTCATGTGTACAAATGAAATAACTTGAGAGATTACAGAAACACAAATCATTGCATTTATACAGATGCATGAAAAATAAGAACATTTTGCAAATTTCTTCTGAAAAGTTATTTTATTGAATAGAAATATTCATTTAACTCACACAAGTTGTGAGTATTAACTTATGCTTATTCAATGCAAATCAAAATAAAAATATACATGAATAAGTAGATGAAGAAAAATAATATGCATGTAAGGAGGGTAACCAGTCATTGCCTGAGAATGACTGGTTATGTTGTATCTTCTTGTCTGGTTGTTGCTCAAGTTGTCCTGGTCTTTTCCTAGCTCCTTAATACCCCTGTTTCCTGCATTAGTTAAAGCAATGTATAGGAAAAATGCTCTAAGCAATGAAAGGTTACACACCATACATGATCATTTACCCATTAATGTATAAATTGATCTTAATCTACATTAAACAAATATCCATATCCTGAATGTACTAGATAAAGCAGTGAAATCATCAGATATATTTAAAGTATACATGTTTTTTCTAAATTGTTTGCTTCATGTGCAGTTACAGGTGTAATCATGTTTTAATTCAAAATAAGTGGTGGAAATGTGGCTCCCACAAGGGTTGAGCTCATCAAATATAAAGAAATTTTCATTAAAGATTGCATTGCTCATTAACAATAAGAAAAATTTCAAAGATTCATCAAGAGAGCAACACTGTCTCTGAGTATGATGCATAATTTAAACCACTATATCACAAAAGGAAATGCATAATAGAGGAAAATCAATGTTTTTGTAATCCACCCAATGACAGCATGGAAATATGGCAGCAACATAATTTCAACATATGGTTCAATATGAAAAGTAAACTAAGTAAAAGTCATGGTGAATATCAGACATCTGATTATGAACATGTAGCAGCAAAATGAAATACATTCTTATTCTAAACAGTAAAGAGCACTTGTCATTCATGACAAGGTTGAGTGTCATATAAACAACGTATGCATTCTTGAGAACAAGGAAACATTTAGGTGAAGAAGTCAAATGCCAATTTGTGATCACAATCAAAGATCAAATGATATTATTTGGACATAGTCCCAAAGCTCAAGGTGGGAGCCCAGCCATTTAACAATAGTATAGTGATGATTGTGCCATGAACAATGGGGGTCCTTTGAAGCACATACAGTGGTAGGAATACATGGTAAAAATAAGGCATAACAGATAGTGTTAAAGAAGACCTTATGAAAGGAAAAAGCAATACTCATTTATGCACTAAAGGGTAGTTTTTGCATCGTATCCCAAGGTATGAACTTTATGTGCTTAAAGTTAAAATGAAAACATAAAGACTATAGTTGAATGAAAAATACAAAAGATTTTTGTATAAAGTGAGTACAACAATCATAATTAAATGAGTGTTCAAATCAGTTTTTTCAGCCAGATTCAAATCATAAATGAAGTAGTGCTTGATAACCCTCATGAATAGTTACGGTGATAGTTATTCAGGGCCGGTTTTGAATACATGAATGATAATGCTTTTAGAAGAGATTTTAGGAAGGTTTTTCAGGCATAGAGAGACAAAAATTATGACATTAGGGCCGAGCACAGAGATGGGGTTTTCCCTCTTTTTCTCAGAAGGCACCTGCAAGAAAACAATAGCATTAAAAGCATATAGTAAATACAAAAGAGTAAAGTACAAAATATCTGATGAAAGATGGAATAAGAATGAGAATGTGGAGAACGCAGCCTATAGAGGCACAAAACCCTCAGCTTAGGATTATGAAGGTATGATAAACTTCAAAAAATTCTAGTGAATCATATCTATAGAGTTTAAGAAGCTTCAATTTTCTGCAAGCATGAGTGGAGAATACAAAAGAATCTTCAACAGATTTTTATTTAAATGATGAAAATCAAATGCAAAGCCACAGCCTATCATATACAAACTTATGTATGATATTCAGGAAGAAAGCCTAGATATATGATAAAGTCTTAACATTTTCAAATTAATGGAAAAAATGGAGCCATCATGACAAAGAACGACTACATTAAAAGATAGTTCTTTCTTAAAGAAAATCCACAAAGGCTGAACCATAAATTCAAGTTTGAACCTTTTTTGTTTTCAGAAAGTGCAATAAAATGACAGAAACAACTTACCTTTATCTAATAATGAGAATAAATGCAGTAGCCATGGCCTAAACAACCTCCAGAATAAACTTCACAATAGCATCTAATACAAAAATTTCTAGCTTGTGGCGACTTAGGGTTTTCCCCATGGCGGTGGTCAAGTTTCAGCCTGAAGCTTCTTGTGAGATGAATGACAATGCTTTTGCTTCATCTTTGTTTTTAGGGTTTGTATCCCTAATTTTGGCCGATGGAGTTGAGCATTTTTCTTTATGTTTTAAAAAAAAAAACATTGTCAATTAATTCCCCATGGCTAAAACTTGTGCTTTCTCATATGCCTTGTATAAGGCATGTTCAATAGTATTTTGACTTAGCAATATCTTGATTTGAAGTTTTAACCGAATGCATGGAGAATAATGTTGCGAATGCTTAAATTTGGATAATATCTTATAAATTACTTAAATTTAAAGAATTAATTTTAAATGCAAGAAAAGTGAGCATATGTGTATTTGACTAAACCATCAAGACACAAAGATATGCTTTAAGTTATGACTTGGAGGGTATTTTGGGAAGTTGAGTTTTGTTTGCCAACATAAGGAGGAAATTTAGGGGTGATTCATCACCTTGTTGAAAGAATATAGGCTTTTTGACTCCATTTGAGCATTTTTAGAAATGGTTATGGTTTGATCAAGTCGTGGTTGACATTTTTCAACCATTTTGAGCTCTCATTTGTTGAAGATCTAATTGCTGTATTTTTGGCTTTTTGAAGCCATATGAGTTCATGAAGCTTCTAGAGCCCCTTTTAGTGGAGCTACTTCAACTTGTTGATATATTATCATTTGTAACTCATTATGGAGTAGTTCTTGATTATGCAGTTTCTACACTTAGTGACTTTTGAAGTCCTTTGGTAGTTTTGTAGACTTTTGTAACTCAATATTTTGGCTTGTACAATAGTAGATATCATGGATAAACAATAAAGATGAGTTTTAACCTTCTCAGTTCTTCTATTTCATTGTGTGCATGTGTTTGACTATTGAAATTACTTGTGCATGTTCTCTAATTTCTTGTAATTTCTATCCAACTTAGCACCTTTTGCAGAAATATATATGTATATTGCAGGTCATAAGCTGTGTCAAGAATTTGTGAATGCTTTTAGTTGTGAGAGTTATCTTTCCCTCTAAGAGTTTAACATCTTTTAAATCTCCTTATGAAACACTTATGCAAAAAGCATAGTATTTGAGCAGTGTAAGTTTAGCTTTATCAATTGATTAACTTGTGTTTGTAAACTATTTACAAGTTAGCTTAACAGTTAGGTGCATCACCATAGAGATAAGTCATTTTAGTTTATGTTATCTTATAACCTTTTCCTCAACACAATTGGTAGTTGAGGTGAGTACCAAAAGGAAGTCGACCTTCTCCGAAGATTGACCTCTCTTCGTAAGTAGCTTGCAACATTAGAGGTCATCCTATGTTTTCATTGAAAAGCTAAGTTCTGCAGCTTGACTTGTCAAATCTTGCAGCTTAGCTAGGGTTCAATTTCAGTAGTTAACAATTTTGGAACGCTTGGTGGGACACGTCCCTCAATTCCTTTCACTGGTTTGATGTGTAAACAGTCATTTTCAGACCTTTTAGAGGTTATTACATCATATCTGGCGACTCCCTGAGGTGAAGGAACAGTAAAATAAGTGTTGTTATAACACATGAAAAGAATACAAACCAAGAGTTCTAAACATTTTGAGCATCCTCAACTATCACTAGCCAGAAGACAAGGCAGGATAGCAAAAAGAAATCCTGCATCAAAAAGAGTTCAGTTAAAAACACCTGGTGTTAAGCAGGAAATTTTCTTCTCAACACCAAGGAGAAGAGGTAGATCATCAAAAAGAGAGAGTGTTGCTCATTCTACTTCACCAAGTTTCAGAACTGTTGCATCTCCTTCAAGCAGCCCAAAAATTGTTAGATTTTTTTTTGTTCCTATATTTTCAAGTTTTGCAACTTCATCTATCTCAGCCACCTCTAATGGCTACCAGAAACCAACCCCTTGTTCCATTTAATGGAGGCAGTCCATTAAATCTGGCACAACACAATGACATACTAGTTGCAGCTTTAAAAAGCTTGCCAATCTTCACTGGTGAAGATCAAACAACTCCCATTGAGTACATAAGGGATGTTGCTTCTTTATGTGGTGTACATCACATCACTTAAGAAGATGTAGTTGTAAGGTTACTTGATGCATCATTCAAAGGGAGGGCTTTACAATGGTTTAGAAGTCTAGGAGTTGGCACCATTGCAACATGGGATGAGTTAGGAGATAAATTGCACAAACAGTTTCAAGACATATGTGACAATTTATCCTTATTGGAGTAGTTGACTACAATAAAGAGAGCTCCTCAGGAGCAAATGAATGATTTCAATTTTAGATTTCAGAGGACTTGGGATAGAATCCCTACAACAGTGAGGCCACCTCCTGAATATGCATTTTTATACTTTTTGAAGGCTCTTAACAATGATATAGTTGTTATGACATAGTCTATGGGAGGAGTATCCTTACCAAAATCTTATGAGACAATAATTAGAGCATAAAATTGTTTGATTCAAGCAAGGAAGATTGCTCCCAGGCCACTGATGCCTATATTTCTAGAAATACAGCCAAATATGCCACTCCAAATACTACCTTTTGCACCATTACCTATTGTACAAGCATTACCAGTTGTTGGTAAACAAGAATCTGCAGTCCCAGTTCAATCTCAAGAGTTGCAGGAAATTAAAGAAAGTCAACAAAAGATAGAGAACATTTTACAGACTTTTGGGAACAAATTGGTGAATTTAGAGAAGCAGTAGTCATATAACATACCTGCAAATCAACCTTTTCAAGGTCAACAACAATAGTTTCAAGGAAACAAGCATTAGTACCAAGGTAATTACCAAGGTCAAAGACAAAATATTGCTACAAGGCCTTTTCAGGCATATAATCCAACACCTATTAGTGCAACTAGGGATCTTGTCCCTGTTCAAAATAACCTTGTTGTTGATTATGAGTGGTGTTATCCGTGCAACCAACCACATAATCAAGCCACATGCTCTAATGGAGTGATAAAACAAGAATTAATGGTGCAAAGTGTTGCAAGCTCACAACAAAATCTACCTAATGATGCAGCTCCACAACAACAGGAGTAGCTTATAAATGACACTACTCTACTTAATTGGCAAGGAGAAGAATTATGTGGAGTCAATGCAGATGATTCTCTAGTTGCATCAACTACTAGAGAAAAGAAAAGAGTCTTTAAACTTGAATAAGCAGTTGATAAAGGCAAAACAACAACTGCAGAACCATTTACATCGCAAGTGCCTCACATTCTATAGAGGAATTCACAAGGATTTTCTAGGGAGCAGCCACACATGCAAGCTAATCATGCCGGTGTAAAGGTAAATTAGAAGGTAAATCTGACTATGCCTTATAATATTATTGAGAACATGAAAAAAATGAGTGCGTCTATGTCTATGTGGGATTCTTTAGCTATCCCAAGTCAAAAAGATATATTATAGTCCGCTTTGTCAAATTTAAGAGTGTTTGAAGAACCATCAGTAGGTCAAGATAGGGACGTGTTTACTAATACCCCTCAGGACAGCCATCAAAAAGAAAAGAAACGAGTAAGGACATCAAACCACCTCCATTTTATGTGCCTGTAATTATTGGTGAAAAATTAGTGCAAAATTGTATGGTGGATAGTGGAGCTAGTAGTTCTCTAATGCCTAAGCAAGTAGCAGATAAACTTGGATTAAAATATCAGCCTTTAGAGAAAGGAGTGATTCAGTTAGATGGAACCTCAGTAAATACCTTAGGTGTTATAAATGGATTAAGCCTTACACTTCATGCTTGTCCAAAATTTTTAGTTCCCCAAGACATATGTGTCATAGATCTCCCACCTTTCTTTGCTTTGTGTCTCTCAAGATACTTTACAACCAAGATAGGAGGATATGTTTCAACTGATTGGTCACATATGCTATTTAGAACAAGATATGGAACCAAGGTTACCATTAAGTCTAAAAAATTGGCCAAGGATCACATCAATCCATACAATCCAAGTGTTATGAATGTTGTTCCTACTGCTGCAAACACAAATTGTGTCATTTTTACTAACAGTGAGCTTGTTGTTGCTCAAGAGTTGCAAGCAAAAAGTGTTCCTAATGTGTTGTTACATGAATGGGTGGCATAAAATGTATTGGAAAATCTTGAAGACCTCATTCGAGATGTTGGTATGGGTAATTACGTGCTTCATGAACCTAATGTAGAGGTTCCAAACCTTGAAAAGAGTACAAATCAATTGTTGGAACAACAAAACGATCTTTGGGAAATGTTTTTTGATGGCTCCAAAAGTAAAAATGGAGCTAGTGGAGGTACAATGCTTGTTTCTCCACAAGGTGATAAGTACTTTTCAGCCCTTCATTTTTCTTTTGTGTGCTCTAATAACACCATTGAGTATGAGAGTCTTATTCAAGGTCTTGAATGGGCAAGAAAAAGAAGAATAAACTGCTTGAAAGTTTATGGAGATAGTGAACTGATCGTTAATCAGGTTAGAGGCTTGAATGTTGCTAAGAATGATGCATTAAAGTCCTACAAAAATAGAGTGTGGAATATAATAGAGGAATTTGATGCTTTCAATTTGATTTCTATTCCAAGAAATCAAAATAAACATGCTGACAGACTTGCAACAATTGAAGTACAGTTTGATATCCCAAATGATATCATAAAAGAGAAAACACAACAGTATGTAAAAGTTGTAGTCAGGCCATCAATTCCTAATAAAAACATCAACTAGCAGGTATTTGATAGTGATGAGTAGATTTTATCCTTTTTACTCCAAGAAGATCAATTTTCTGTAGTGAATCAAGAGAAGCTTAAACAATAGTATGATGATCAAGTTGTACAGCCGAGGACAAACAAATTACCCAAGGGTTTGGTTACCTTGGAGCCTACTTTCAACACTGATGACTAGCTCAAGAAGAGTAAAGTTAGCATTCAAGTGAAAGAAGACCATTATGAAGAAGTTGAAATCTTTAAAGGTGAGCTTCTTAAGTTAGGAAAAATATGTTCAACTGAAGATAGAAAATCTTTTATTTCTTTATGCCAAGAGTTTCATGATGTTTTTGCTTGGAAATATTATGATTTAAAGGGTTTTGACCCTCATATTGCACAACACACAATTGAATTAGAATCTGATGCCAAGCCTGTTAGGAAAAAATAGAGACCTTTGAACCCCAAGCTTGAACCTTTAATGATCAAGGAGTTGACCAAGTTATTTGAGGGGGGTATTGTATTTCCAATTAAACACACATCCTGGGTTTCTAACCTTGTTCTAGTTAGAAAGAAGAATGGGGAAATAAGATTATGCGTATATTTTAGAGATCTTAACAAAGCATCTTTAAAAGAGCATTACCCCTTACCCTCAATGGAACAAATTCTTCAAGTTGTTGCTGGTTTAGAGAAATTTTCTCTTCTAGATGGGTATTCTGGTTATAACCAGATTTTAGTTAAGGAAGAGGACCAATATAAAATAGCATTTACAACAAAGTGGGGCACTTTGGCTTATCAAACATTGGTGCCGCATTTCAGCGGGCCATGGATATGGTGTTTCAGAGTTTAATTCAATTTTTTTTGCTTGTTTATCTAGACGACATTACAGTATATTCCAAAAATGTAGATGAACACTTGTCACATCTCAAGCAAGTTTTTTTTAAATGTAGAGAGTATGGTATTTCTCTCAATCTGAAAAAGAGTATCTTTGCAGCTCATGAAGGTAAATTGTTAGGTCAGATTATGTCAAAAGAAGGAATTACTATTGACCTTGATAGGGTCAAAGCTATACTTGAGCTACCATTACCCAATCATAAGAAAGGATTGCAAAGATTTTTAGGTAGAATCAAATTTTGAGGAGATTTATAATTGATGTTGCAAATTTGTTACAGCCTTTGACTGCTATGCTTAAGAAGAATGCAGTAATTTTCAGTTGGACTAAAGAAGCCAAATGTATTTTGAAGAAATCAAAGAAAGCTTGAGCATCAACCCCAACACTAGTAATTCTATATTTTTCTAAAAACTTCATTCTATATGCTTTTGGTAGCATTAGTTCTATTTCTGCTATGCTGGTTCAAAAAAATAATGATAATTTAGAACAACCAATAGCCTTTTTCAGTCAAGGTCTTGCTGATTATGAACAAAAATATACATTTGTTGAGAAACATGTTCTCGCTGTGATTAGGAGTTTGAAGAAATTTAAGCCTCTAATATCTAACAACAAGATTCATCTTTTGGTTGCACACCCTACTGTAAAAGAGTTTTTATTGAGTAAAGATCTGAATGAGAAAAGAGTTGGGTGGATCACAAAATTTATGGAGTTCAATGTTGACATCAAAATCACAAAACTTGTCAGAGGTAGAGGACTTTGTGAGCAGCTTGCCTCAACCCCTGAAGATGCACAGAAATCAAAAACAGAAACTGTTTTACTCAATGATAATGAACTTCAAAATGTTGCACCTGCTTTAGCAACAAGTTGGGTTCAAGATATGTCCCATTTCCTACAGATTGGTGAGTGTCCACTAGGTCTAAATAGAGCAAAAAGAAGATATTTCAGGTTACAATCCATTCCATATGTATTAATTGACAATATTATTTTCATAAAAGACCTGAATGGTGTCTTATTAAGGTGTATTGACATTGATCAAATTGAAAAAAGTGCTTCATGAGTTTCATGATGGAATTTCAGGAAGTCACTTTGCTCCAAGAACAAAAGCCTCAAAAATTATGAGAGTTGGCTATTACTAGCCTAGCTTATTTAAGGATGCATATGCATGGTCAAAGAAATGTGTTAAATTTTCTTTATTTGCAGGAAAGGAAAAGCTACCAGCTATGCCTCTACAACCAATTCAGGTAGAGCAACCCTTCATGAGATGGGGCATAGACTTTATTGGACCAATAAATCCACCTTCCAATGTTGGTTACAATTGTTCGGTATTACAAGCCATGAGTATTAACGTATGCTTATTCAATGCAAATCAAAATAAACATATACATGAATAAGTAGATGAAGAAAAATAATGTACATGTAGGGAGGGTAACTAGTCATTACCTGAGAATGACAAGTTTTGTTGTATCTTCTTGTTTGGTTGCTGCCTAAGTTGTCCTGGTCTTTTCATAGCTCCTTGATACCCTTGTTTCCTGCATTAGTTAAAGCAAAGTATTAGAGAAACTCTCTAAGAAATGAAAGGTTGCACACCATACATGATCATTTACCCATTCATGTATAAATTTATCTTAATCTGTATTAAACAAACATCCATATCCTGAATGTACCAGAGAAAGCAGTGAAATCATCAGATATATTTAAAGTATATATGTTTTTCTAACTTGTTTGATGCATGTGTAGTTACAGGTGTAATCATGTTTTAATTCAAAATGAGTGGTGGAAATTTGGCTCCCACAAGGATTGAGCTCAACTCATATAAAGTAATTTTTAGTAAAGATTACATTGCTCATTGATAATAAGAAAAATTTCAAGGCTTCATCAAGAGAGCAACACTGTCTCTGAGTATGATGCATAATTTAAACCACTATATCACAAAAAGCAATGAATAATAGAGGCAGATCAATGGTTTGGTAATCCACCCAATGACACTATGGAAGTATGGAAGCAACATAATTTCAACATATGGTTCAATATGAAAAGTAAACTCAGTAAAAGTCACGGTGAATATTAGTCATTTGATTATGAACATGTAGCAACAAAATGAAATACATTCTTATTCTGAACAGTAAAGAGCACCTGTCATTCATGACAAGGTCGAGTATCATATAAACAACGTATGCATTCTTGAGAACAAGGAAACATTTAGGTGAAGAATTCAAATTCCAATTTATGATCACAATCAGAGATCAAATGATATTATTTGGGCATAGTCCCAAAGCTCAAGGTGGGAGCCCAATCATTTAACAATAGAACAGTGATGATTGCACCATGAACAATGGGGGTCCTTTGAAGCACATACAGTGATAGGAATACATGGTAAAAATAAGGCATAAAAAATAGTGCTAAAGAAGACCTTATGAAAGGAAAAAGCAGTACTCATTTATGCACTAAAGGGTAGTTTTTGCATCGTATCCTAGGGTATGAACTTTATGTGCTTAAATTTAAAATGACAACATAAAGACTGTAATTGAATGAAAAATACAAAAGCTTTCTATATAAAGTGAGTGAATCAATCATAATTAAATGAGTGTTCAAATCAGTTTTTTAAGCCAGATTCAGATCATGAATGAAGTAGTGCTTGATAACCCTTATGAATAGTTACAATGATAGTTATTCAGGTCCAGTTTTGAATACATGAATGATAATGTTTTTAGAAGAGATTTTAGGAAGGCTTTTTAGTCACAGAGAGACATACATTATGACATTAGGGATGAGCATAGAGATGGGTTTTTCCCTCTTTTTCTCTTAAGGCACCTGCAAGAAAACATTAGCATTAAAAGCATATAGGAAATACAAAAGAGTAAAATACAGAAAATCCGATGAAAGATGGAATAGGAATGAGAATGTGGAGAACACAACATGTAGAGGCACCAAACCCTAAACTTAGGATTATGAAGGTATGATAAACTTCAAAAAATTCTAGTGAATCATATATGTAGAGTTTAAGAAGCTTCAATTTCCTACAAGAACAAGTGGAGAATACAAAAGAATCTTCAACAAATTTTTATTTAAATGATGAAAATCAAATGCAAAGTCACGACCTATCATATACAAACTTAGGTATGGTATTTAGGAAGAAAGCCCAGAGATATGATAAATTCTTAACATTTTCAAATTAATGGAAAAAATGGAGCCATCATGACAAAGGCTGACTACAGTAAAACAAATTTCTTTCTCAAAGAAAATCCACAAAGGTCAAACCATAAATTCAAGTTTGAACCTTTTTTCTTTTCAGAAAGTGCAATAAATGAAAAAAAAACTTACCTTTCTCTATTAATGAGAAGAAATTTAGTAGCCACAACCTAAGCAACCTCTAGAATAAACTTCATAGTAGCATCTGATACAAAAATTTCTAGCTTGTGGTGGCTTAGGGTTTTCCCCATGGTGGCGGTCGAGTTTTAGCTTGAAGCTTCTTGCGAGATGAATGGCAATGCTTTTTCTTCATCTTTTTTTTTTAGGGTTTGTATCCCTAATTTTGGCTGATGGAGTTAAGCATTTTTCTTTATGTTTTTTAATAAAAACATTGTCAATTAATTCCCCATGGCTAAAACTTTTTCTTTCTCACATGCCTTGTATAAGGCATGTTCAATAGTATTTTGACTTAGTAATATCTTGATTTGAAGTTTTAACCGAATGCATGGAGAATAATGTTGTGAATGCTTAAATTTGGGTAATATCTTACAAATTACTTAAATTTAAAGCGGTAATTTTAAATGCAAGAAAAGTGAGCATATGTGTATTTGACTAAACCATCAAGAGATGAATATATGCTTTAAGTTATGACTTGGAGGGTATTTTGGGAAGTTGAGTTTTTTTTTCCAACATGAGGAGGAAATTTAGGGGTGATTCATCACCTTTTTGAAAGAATATAGGCTTTTTGACTCCATTTGAGCATTTTTAGAAATGGTTATGGTTTGATCAAGTCGTGCTTAACTTTTTCAACCATTTTGAGTTCATTTGTTGAAGATCTAATTGCTATATTTTTGGCTTTTTGAAGTCTTCCAAGTTCATGAAGCTTCTAGAGCCCCCTTTTAGTGGAGATACTTGAATTTTTTGATATATTATCATTTGTAACTCATTATGGAGTAGTTCTTGATTATGCAGTTTCTACACTTAGTGACTTTTGAAGTCCTTTGGCAGTTTTGCATACTTTTGAAACTCAATATTTTGGCTTGTACAACAGTAGATATCATGGATAAACAATAAAGATGAGTTTTCACCTTCTCAGTTCTTCTGTTTCATTTTGTGCATGTGTTTGACTATTGAAATTACTTGTGAATGTTCTCTAATTTCTTATAATTTTTGTCTCAACTTAACACCTTTTGTTGAAATATATATGTATATTGCAAGTCATAAGTTGTGTCAAGAATTTGTGAATACTTTTATTTGTGAATCTTTCCCTCTAAGAGTTTAACATCTTTTAAATCTCCTTATGAAACACTTATGCAAGAAGCATAGTAGTTGAGCAGTGTGAGTTTAGCTTTATCAATTGATTAACTTGTGTTTGTAAATTGTTTACAAGTTAGCTTAACAGTTAGGTGCATCACCATAGAGATAATTCATTTTAGTTTATGTTATCTTCTATCCTTTTCCTCAACATAATCAATAGTTTAGGTGAGTACCAAGAGGAATCCGACCTTCTCCAGAGGTTGACCTCTTTTCGTAAGTAGCTTGCAGCATTAGAGGTCATCCCATGTTTTCACTAAAAAGCTAAGTTCTACAGCTTGACTTGTCAAATCTTGTAGCTTAGCTAGGGTGCAATGTTAGTATTTAACACTTCTTTGGGGACATCCATCTCTGGGGAAACCTTTGAAATAGACACTACCAAAGAGCATGTCAACACATCAGAAGATAACAATGGAATATATTTTTTAAGAGTAGAAACAACTGAGGCCTAACCAGTAGTTGCCATCTTACAAAGATGAACAACATTAGGGTCAACCTTAATTGTAATTACTTCATTATTAGCAATAAAATTTATGCAATAGGGAAAGGTGGAAGTCATAGCTTCTAAAGTGTGAATCCAAGGTATTCCCAAGAGAATAATGTAAGATAAAGGACCAAACATTAGATAAACCACTTAGGTGGGTATGGTAACGATTCCCAGCCTCAGAGTCAAGATCATCATTCCTAGGGCTTGACGACAAGTGTTATTAAATCCATAAATATATAGAGAAGAAGTAGCTAAAGAAGAAGAATCAATTTTAATATTAGGTAATAAGTCTATGTTGCATATGTTGAGAGTTGAACTGGCATCAATGAGAGCACACCTAATACCCATGTTATTGATGTTTACTAGATAATCATCAAAGGATTTTCTTGCTTCTGTACTTCCAAGGGTGAGAGTTCATGTGGATAGAATGTAATATTTGACAAATCCACACGAATATGAGCTATCAACACATTAACATTTATCGGCCTAGAAAATGAAGGCATGGGGATCTTTTGCAAGGCTTCTTGAAGCATACCCTGATAAACCAAAGCAGAATGAAGCAAGTCCCATAGTGAGATATTGGTTGGAGTAACACAGAGTTCCTCAAAAAGATCATAATCACTAGGTGCTTTAGTTGTAGGTTTAGGTGTCGAAGGAATACTTGGTTGAGAAGGTGGTAAAGATGCAAGAACAAAAGATGGTTGATTCACATTCTATTGATTTCTTCTAGTGTTATATGTATGTCCTACGAAATTGTAAGAATTTGTAGCTTTTAAGAATCTTGTGTAAAGGTCTGTCGAGTCCTTAGAGATTTGAACCCCATGAATAGAATGAATCCTCTTAGGAGAGGGACTAGTTGGAGTCAAGTCAATGACGAGTCTCTTGGGCCTTTGAGGGGCCACCAAGACAGACACTACATTCACATAATACTTGAATTTTGAAGAGGAAGTAGATGGTTGTGATGAAGAATTTTGTTCAGGAGATCTACAAATAAGAGAAGATGCCTCTAATAAATCATCCAAGGCATCATCTAGCATATCAAAATCTTCCTTAGAAAAAAGCACTATCATAAAAATTGAAACAATATAGAAAAAGATTTGACATGATTCACATCAGGCTCACCAAAATGTGGAGGGGATTGACTACTCCCATGTCCCAAGAAAAATAGGGTCTAAAGGGAGAAAATTTCCCTCAATCACCTCAAAACTACCTCAAAATTAACCAAAAGGATCAAGATGAAAGAGATTGCAAAAACATACTTAGAACGAAGTTTCTAGAATGATCACAAATAAAGGACCTCATGGACCGAAAAAGCATATTGCAGAGATTTCTAGGACAAGAGGACAAGCTCTCGATCAAAGGACATTTTTTATAGGAGTGGGATGATAGTGCAGTGTGTTTTCGTCTCAAGGAAGCATTGGCATCTCATATGATAGAGAACCAAACCTTTTGCACATAACTCGGGGAATCTACTAACTATTTAGAATATGAGGTTTGTTTATTCTACTAACCTGACAGAGAGAAAGAATGTGAATAAATGACAAGGGAAAGGTATTAACTTACAAGAGGTCATGCACTTTGAAGCCTCCCACAAAAGTTTCACATAAGAAACCTACAAGCAAGATGAACGAGGAAATTTTTTGGGGCTATTTTGTGGCTTGCCTTAGTCAAACCCCTGCTTTGGTGTTCCCACCTCCATGAACAACCAGATAGATAGAGAGAGAAAAAGACACAAAGTAAATTAGGCACAAGATTGATAAAATAAAACCTTTCTATAGAGGAGAACTTGTATCATGATGTAGAGACATAATAAATATGCTAGAAATTGACAAGAGAGCAATACCAATAGTTTATGGCTCCCTCTTGGCTTGATAAACATGACGTTGAGTGCTTGCAAGATAGCTTTGGTTGTTGGTGAGACTTCAATTTAGCAAAGCTTCGTCATGGAGATGTGATGTAGAAGAGAGAAGTTGGAGTCAGAAAGAGTGAGAATGCTTGCAAATGAGAGTGAAAAAGAGATTTTTGTTAAGCTACATGGATGGGAAGAGTTGTTACACTCAAAAAATTTCCATGATGACACATGTCATGGGACAAGATTCTAAGATTCCTCATTTGAACTTGCAAAGCTCAAGGACACTAGCATGTCACATAGATGTCCATGTGTGCGCAAACATCTAACTCATAATTTAATGAGAAATGAGATGGCGGAATGTTGTTGCTTCATCATTGGTCCTTATGGAGTTGAAATCATAAAATTCTGACTCATATAGTTCTTGTCATAAATGTGGCTAGGTGCCATAAATATAAGGGAGCAAGTGCACAAATGTGAAATTGCCATAGGTACAATTTTACGATATTACAGAATCCAACATTTCATTTACTACGTTTTCAAAATTTTCCTTCTATTCATATGGATAGTGATAAGGTATATAAACTATTAGGAGATAGCTTTTGGTATTAATCCAATGGCTTGATCATGGTCTCTAGTTGGAGGTATATCCTTGGGTTACCAATTATTTAAGCCATTTTACTCCTAAAACTATATGTGCTCTTCCAATTAGAATACCATTTTTTTTTAATCTAGGTGATAATTTATCATTGAGAGTTTTATACGATTATTTACCACCATAGGAGATTTGTTTCCCATCAACAATCATTCATGACCCAAGAATTAGACTAGATGCACAAAACAATCGAGCTCATTAGTCAATATTTTAACAATAAATTTGTGTGCACTACCTATAGCAACCAACATTGTCACACTTTTTTATGTAACCAAACACTTTTTAAGTGTTTGGGGTGTGCTTGTGTCATTCAATGCATGTAGGAAGATAGTATCACTTTATTCCTCTAAATTTGTATGCTTCAATTCCATATTTGGTTCTTCTATAAGTACTTCTTCCTCTTCTTCAACCTCATTCTCAATAACCATTAGTCCCTTCTTATTATTACCACACTTATGACCCCTAGATCATTTGTAATCATAATTCCAACATAAACCCTTTTCTCTTTTCTTTGCCTCTTTTCAAGGAGAGAGCTTAGTTGTTTTTCTTGGGTTAAGCGCGTTTTAGGGACATTTCTATCTTTCTATCCTATCACTACGCATTGTCTAGATCTTTTGGTGGTAAATTTTCTTTGGTAGATATACAATGCTTGTTGCATAGATTTTTTATCTATACTTGAGGTTCCAAGAAATGAACATCATGTTTAATTTGGTCATTAACTCCATTTATGTAGAGTTTTATCCTTTGATGAAGTATCACATATTGATTTTTAATTACTAATCTCATATGCTTAGCATTATATTCAGATACAGGTTCTATTTGTTTTATAATTTTCAATTGGGTAAAATAACTTCCCTTTTGTGGTTATTCATGTTGGGTTATTAAGTCATTAGTAAATACTTTCTAACTATGCATTTTTCCTTGTTTTTCACTCATCGTCCATTAGTAGCATTGATAAGGTTTAGATTATAATTGTAACTTAAATCTATGTAAACATTGCATTATTAGATATATTATGAGGGTGTGTACAAGAAGATGGGAAACCAAAAAGTGGTCACAACCACTTTTTGGTCCATCTAGGGCATCACATGAGTGCATTATAATACACTCACATTATAATGTGTTCATAATATGACTTGGTAGTGATCAAGCTTAGGCTCAATCACTACCAAACCATAACACTAGCATGTTATAATGTGAGTGTGTTTTAATGTGCTTGTGTTAAGCATATCATAAAAAAGAATACAAAGTCATTGTATCTTTCTATCTATATTTGTCTCATTATCTCTCACCCTCTCTCTTCCTTTATATCTCTCTATCTCTCCATCTTTATATTTCTCTTTATCAATGTTACATAACTATTATTCTACTTTATAAGGCAATTTTTAAAAATCTCCCTAAGAGAATTACCCTCGAACCCCCACCAGGGGGCTCCAAAAATTTCTATCACCCCCCTTAGATCCCCTAGTGACATTAGTGGAGGGGGAGAAGCCTCCCCACAACCCTCTTAGGAACTAAGATCCAAACTAAGCCTATAAATTAAGAAGATAATCAAGATCCATTACTAATAGGTAAAGAGATGGAGATGGAGTTTGAGAGTTAAAGAGATAGAGAGGAGAAAGGGTTAGAAAGATATGAAAGAGGTAAGTATATAGAGAGGGAAAGATAGGGAGATGGAAAGATAGAAAGATAAATATTGAGAGAGGGAGAGATATAGGGATAGAGGATAGAGAGATAATAAGATAATGAGATAGAGATAAAGAGAGGGGCAGATAGAAGGAGAAAGATAGAGAGAGGTCAAGATAGAGTGATAGAGAGAGAGATATGAGGAGATAAAGATAGAGAGATGGAAAGAGAGAGATAAATATACAAGAAGAGAAAGAGACAGAAAGGTAGAGATATAGATATGGGAAGTGAAAGAGAGAGAGGTAGAGATAGAGTGATAAAGAGTAGGAGATAGAAAGGGAGGGAGGAGAGAGGAGGGGAGATAAAGAGAATGGTGTGATAGAGTTAGAGAAAGTGAGAGAGATAGGTAGAGGAGGAAGAGAGAGAGGGAGACTTGTATTTTTCTTCTCAGAAAGATGAGTGTGTTATAACACAATCATGTTTTAACCTAAGCATGCTATAATGTGAGTGTACTAAAACATTCTCATGTATGTTTTTGCCTTGGGTATTGCCAACCCTTAAGGTTGGAATTTTTTTTGGGCATCCAACTCAAAGAATTGGACTTGCATGTCAATGCCTAAAGACATATTTTTTTGTAAACTATAAAAAATGATGTAGTTTCTCAAGCATGCTTTCCATCAGGTTTACACATCTTTCAATGTTGAGTTAAAAAAATACCACAATAATGTCAAGCTCTCTCTTAGATTTCTAACATGCATTTTTTCTACATTTCAATTATGTCAAGGTTTTGATCTTTAATTTCTTTTACTAGTGTCTTCCCTTTTTTGTCAAAAACCTATGTATGGTATTTTTTCATTTTTTATATGTTCATTGAGATTTGAAACAAACTACTTTTTAAAATCTAGACTCTATTTTATACACATTTTAAAAAAAAATTGATTAGTTTCCAAAAATTTAAGAAGGGAGCACAATAATTTCTTTGTTTTTGAGGATGTGCCCACTTTAAAAATTAGTAAAAAACACATATTTATTAAAAAAAAGGAGAAAAATCAAGCATAAACTATATGGCGTTAGCTAATTTTTCACTAAAGATTTTTAAAATACTAAAAATAAATAACATTTTAGGGGGGAGCACACCAAACACTTTGCGTAAGTGTGGAATAAGTAAATAAGTAAAACAACTAAAACACTTCTTAATGAAACATTATATCAAGATTTAACAACAATTAACTTATTTAAAGCATTGAAAACTTGAAAGTGTCTCACTGTTTCCTATCTCCAAAGATTTATTAAATCACAGAGGGCTCTCAGATTTGGTAAGCATTGTGACTGTTAAAATGCCAATCTAGAGAATGGAGTGATGCTAAATGCATGATATAATGATTGATAATGATTCCTAGATGATATTGATGCTACTGTAATCTATATTGACATGAAACCTGATGAATAGCTACAGTAAAAGTAAGATGCAACCATGATTATGATTCTATTGATGCTATGATTGCTATGATGCTAAGATGCTATTGTTGTTGCTTTTCCTGTAGAGTAAATTTGCAAAAAGATGAGAGATTTTGGATGCATTTCCTATGGAGAAAGGTTGTATATATAGATTTACGATAGCAATTTGTGACGGGGTAGTACAACAAAGGCTTGGATTCAATCTGGAGAATTGAATGGTAAGAGATTGAGAAACTTGAGCTGATTATGGGAATGGTTTCTCCCCATGAAGACATCAGGCCAGATGATAGGAAGAATCAGACGAATGAGATTGAGAGGATTGCCTGCAAATTTGTCTCCACAACTTTCTCGTGAATACCAGTTGAATTAAATTGGATATGAAATATATAATTTTATTGGTGAGTGAATAGAGGAAATTGCCTTTATGCCTTCATTTGAATTTTTGGATTTTATTCAAATTTAACAAAAAAAAGAAGATATTTAATTAAATGAAACAAATATTTGACATTTGCTTATTTAATAAAAGAGATATGATAATTAAATAAAAACTTTAGGATATCTTTATTTAATTAAGAGGAAATATGATTAGATAATTAAATAATACCAACTATTGAAGTTGCTCATTTAATTAAGGTAGAATAAATGAATAAATATAGAAAAAATAATAATGATAATAATTAAATTAAAAAAGTATTTAAATTTGTTTATTTAATTAAGAGGAAATAATATGATAAAAATAGAAGAATTAAAAATGAACTATATAAATAAATATTTCTATTTATTCAATAGTAGAGGAATTAAGGTTAATTAATCAAATAATTCATATTTAATTAATTATATTCTCCAGACCATTTTTAGGTGTAGTTTATGCATTGCTTCAAAGAATTTTTTGCTACTGTTGCTAGTATTGACGAAAAATTTGCAGTATGCCCCAGGTGTTGATTTTGAAGTGACAATGGATATATGCCCCCTCAGGAGATAAATTAATCATTTTTTTATTTTTTTGGAATTTTTCAAAATTTTCTTGATTTTCCGATGATTTGATGTAGATTTGACGAAGATATCGTTATGAAATAATTTATCTCTGGATAAAGAATGTAGAATATTGCCCCTAGATTAATTTGAATTAATCTCTCTTAAAAAAAAATAACCCCACCAAAAATCCCACCTCTAATAACCCATAAAAGGTAAAAAAAGGTCTTTTTCAAACTCATTTGTGCATTTGAGTTTTCAAACTTTGTCAGATAGAGCACTTTTTGCAATTTGGAGCAAGATGCCAATCCCATACCATACTCATACTCAATGATTTGAGTAAAAGATAGATATACAGCGCCCGACCACCTGAGCGTCTAAGTACGCATTACCTTGAACCTCCTCATTTTGAGCATGTCTCATTTTTCACATTTATTTAGTTTTAAAATTTGAGTTTCTTTTAGTGCATTTAAATTCCATTGTAGCGCTTAGATTAACTGTTTTAGCGCTTCCAAAACTTTAGCACTTAGGTCAAATATTTTAGCGCTTAGGTGGATAAATTAGCACTTCCAAAGTTTTAGTGCTTAGGATAGAAACTTTAGTGCTTTGACTTTCTATTTTAGCGCTTTGATTATTTTAGTGCTTCGGCCCGATAGATTAGCGCATTGACCCAATAGAATACCACTTATGGGCAGAAATGATCTTTGACGCTTGCTTAATGGCGCTTTGAAGCCTATAATGAAATCGCACATATAGTGATTTAGCACTTTGAACGCCTATTTTAGCACTTCTAAGTGTTTTAATGGCACTTATGATGTTTTGGCGTATAGAAACTCTGTGTTAGCGCATCCAAGTCAAATTGATAAAGTTTTTCAAATTTGTCCTTTATTTTGTCAATTTTTGTTTGTGTCGGCCGTTGGTTTGATATGATTGATGATTTAATCAAAATTAGAAGATGTTTCAAACCTAAATGGGCAAAGGTTGATGTTTGATTTGATGATAATTGTATGATGAGGGCAAGATAATTGGTTTGATTTATGTACCTCATGATGAGCCATGGAGTTAATTTGATATATTGATGATTGATACTCTGATAAAGTCTACCTGATTGTAAGATTGATGATTAACCTCATGATAGGTGAGGTTCAATGATGCTTGCTCACGAGATTTGATCAAAATTCTCACCAAGAGCTGATTTGATTTGATAGGACATTTGATGTTTTGATGATTTGACAAAGAGTACTGACTTTGAATATTTCTTGATAATAGGAGTCGTTGGAGAACCTTCAGGTTCGAGAGCAATTCCCATGGAAATTTGATTTGATACCACAGTTAGTGCAGCTTGAGATGGTAGTCATTGTGCGATGTGGATTTTCTTCTCTTTTATTCATGCCCCAGATTAGGATTAATCAAGGTCTCCTGACAGCCTTAGCCGAGAGGTGGCATATCGAGCATAACACCTTCCACCTTCCTACCGGTGAGATGACAATCACCCCTGAGCATTTCTGGTGGATTTTGCGGATTCCTATTGTTGGAGAGGTGGTTGTTTATGATTCTACAAAGCAAGGTGGGACTGATGCTCTCCGCAGAGTGTTTCAAGATGATCAAATTTTTGGGTATTGGATTCTATGGCATGAGATGGTGGATGCTTATGCCACCCTTCCTGCAGTTCTTGCTAGGTTCATTGGAGGGTTCCTTTGCCTTGATCGTAGGTCAAAGGGACTTTTTGTTGGTTGGGGCAGTGTGTTGGAGAGCATGGTTGTTCACGGGATGAGATATGCTTGGGGCATGTGTATGCTTTCCCATTTGTATCATGATTTACATTCGACAGTGTACCTTTCAAGTCATAGTTTGTCATTTGGAGCTACTTTATTACAGGTGTGGGCATGGGAGCACATATTTGTCATGCGTCCAGTGCCATTTAGATAGAGACTAGCTATGAGGTTGTATGTGTATAGATATGCAGGTCACCTTACTCAGTCCAAACTAGGTAAGTTAGAGCATTGGAGGAGAGTGATGGATGATAT
>VDFB02126590.1:0-20234 GCA_007258455.2 Sequoia sempervirens | reverse complement strand
TGAGTTCAGCCCTTCAAGGAAGCCATTGAAGGGTGGTGAGTTGTAACAATTGGTTCATTCATCATTTCATTCTTTTCCTTTATCAACTTATAATTGACATTGTCGTTGTTGAAGTGGAAACACTAACATGGGTTTGACAAAGGCACTCCTAAATGGCCTAACATTTATTCTCTCTTTGAATGTGAAGATTTTAGGTTTGGAGAGGATTGAAGGAATATTGAGAATCAAACATTTATTACTGCATTCAAAGCCCCATCTTGTCAAATCATGGAAACTTACCTACAAAATTATCTAGAAATGATCTAATAAGTTTGCAAGCGGAAACAAGATTCTCAAATCCAACATCAGAGGACTGTGAAAATAGATTTGTAATAGCCCTATAAGGATAGAGACACCCTTGGGCTCCTATTTCCTCCTATAGTGATTGAATTCAAAATTATATGGCAAGTACACAACACTCTACCCTTCCCAAATCTTCATGTAAATTTCTATTACAGTCTATCATTTATGGGATCTTGCAATTTTCATATTAGGGAACATAGTCTAATTCGATTAATCAAGGAAAATCAATCCCAACCCATTTCCAAAGCTCAAAAAGATGCAAGTCTAAGTCTGATTGGCTCACCTTCATGGTTGAAATTCAATCTAATCACCTTGTTGATTTTCATCCTAATGTACCCTTGAAAAAGGAAGAAATTAATCCTAGGTTTTATATGTTAAACTTAGGGTTTCCCTTTTTCTTTGTTACATTTTGGTGAACCTAAAATTTTGACATCATAAGCCTCCTAAAATCTGAAGTAATTCAACCCTAGATCTACGTTTAGCATTGCATTGTTTTGCATTGTTCGTTTAGGGTTTCATTTTTACATCATAGAAGACAAAAATTCAAAAAAAAATTGCATGCAATATTGCATCATAGGTTACAATATGGTTAATTTTAGTCATTTAGGTCAAATCTACATTCAAAATTGCATTCATAATTGTCATTTGTTGTTTAAGCATTGTTACACATTTGCATTTGAGTTGCATTGTATTAAATTGAGAAAATTCCAAAAAAAAATCGCTGCCAAATCTATTTGCAAATAGAAATAGAACCCTTAAACAATCTAACAAACATTCAAATGTTTATTTCTCAGAAACCCTATCAAGGATATAGATGCCCTTGAGCACCTTTGTCCTATTACACTTGGATCAACAAAATTTTACCCAGATCTTTGTGTCTATGTCTTCAATTTGTTTCTACTTGGAAATCTCTAATTTAGAATTCTTAACTACATGCATTTAGACATCTTTCGTATAGTTCAAAAATTGAAAAAAGGTGCATTGTTTTGTTCCAAAATTGCATCAAAATCATCATTTTTCAGATTTTTGCATCTTAGAATCAATCAATTATGGCATCTTAGATCTGAAAATTGAATTCAAATTTTTCATTTATTGTTAAAACATATTCAACATAGTGGCACACTTGCATTTTGAATCACATTTGCATAAATTGAGTAAATTTTATAAAAACAATTCACTGTTAGACCTTTATGCAAGTAGACTTGAGATCCTTAAACAATATAGCACACAATCAAATTTTGAAACTTGCAAAAAGCTAAGGACATAGATTCCATATGGCAACTTAGTCCACTTATGGCGACTTAGTCTTACCATTTTGAGTTAAAATTTCTGTGACAGAGCTGTCCCAATGTCCTTTGTCTAGATCATATGTTTTTTTTTAATTATGTTTTCAGACCTATCTGATTTTGATCAATTGATCTATAAGGCAAGTAGCAACATGTTTCCTTTTCAAAGATGTGGTTTTTATATGGTAACACATGGATTGTATAATTATAATCTCCCTAATTATGAGTACAATCTAAAGAAATGAAATGAAGTCATCGACAAGCATGTTAGTCATTCTCCCAATATCTCTCCTAATTGTGAGAGTATCTTGACACAAGAGAATGAAATCATTGACACATTTATTAATATCACTTTTCCTAATCTTTATTCATCTCCCAACATCTCTCCCACTTGTGAGAGTGTTTTTGTGTAAGATGATGCAATCATGGATGATCATGAAAATCATAGTTTTTCTTCTCTCGATATCTCACCTACTTGTGAAGAAGGTATCTCGGTGTTAGAGGATCCAATCATGGAGCATCATGAGAATCTTGTTTCTTCCTCTCCCAATAAATCTTCTACTTGGGAAGATATTATGGCACAAGAGGATGAAATAATTGATAAATTTCTTTCAAAAGATAGTAAGATGGCTTGCCTAGATGAAGATTCTAAGGTGACATTAGATCCCCCCTAGAGAGAAGATCATCAACAAGAAGTCAAATCCATTGAGGTTATGAACACACAATTGGATATTAGGTCTCCTATAGTTATTGGACCTCCCAAAACTCCTTTAATTATTGGACCCCTAAAACTCCTTTGATTATTGGACCCCTAAAATTCCTCTAATTATTGGACCTCCTAAGTCATCTCTCATTATGGGACCTCCTAAACCTCATGGCCATATCCTAAACTTTGCAAAAAAACTCACTAGTAATCATATGGTGAAGCAACCAAGCTATCACATAGTTGCTCATACATATAACACTCAAAACAATAAGCAACTAAAATAGGCACCAACATCCATCCCATTGCCTCAACCGTACCTTCCACCTACACCTAACATTTTGTAGTGTAGTGGTAAAGAATTTGATCTTGTTAGGAAACTTTGCAACACTCTTGCTAAGATCTCTTTGTGGGATTTAATTCAAACATATCCTATTTACCATGGCATACTTCAAAGTTCTTTGCAAAAATTTGTGATCCCTACATTGCGCAACCAAATGATGTCGCAACTTTGCTTGAGAGCATGAACTCTACCAGTGTGGACATTTCCTTTCATCAAAGTGAATTACCTCCTTTGGAAACAAAAAAAAAAAGATGATGCCCTAATGATAATGGTTGTCATTAACAAGGTCATGATTAGGCGTACCCTTATTGATAATGGTTTCAGTCTAAATATTTGTAGTGTAAATATTTTGGATAGAATTGGGGTGGATAAGACTAAAATTCAACCAAATAATTTTTCCATCCATGGTTTTGATAATGTGGGAAAACAACTGCTTGGTGTGATAACATTACCTATTAAAATTGGTAAGGTTGTATTGCAAACTCCCATCCACGTAATGGCCCATGATCTTCATACAATCTTCTCTTGGGTAGACCATGGATTCATGAGATAAAAGGAGTACCTTCAACACTTCATTTAATGAAATTGTTACCCCATTGTGTTACTAACTATTTACTATTACTAGATGAGTTAAAATATTTTAATACATGATTGTGTTTGTAAGTTTGGATGGAAAGTGTAAAGGACTAATGTGTAATTCAATATGATGTTTTCAAAGATTTGATAATGCAATGATATATGATGCATATAAATGTAATGTTATCAGCTAACTACTATTGTGATTCACTAAGCTAGATGCAGGAATAGAATCAGGCCTTTGAAAGAGAGGGGGAGTATCACTCAAGAGAAGAACTTGGTTTGGTAACCATTAATGTGCCTAATTGAGCTATCACACGCTCACATGCTAGTTTGTTCAAGTTGAGTCAAGTTAGTTCGGGAAATGGTAAGTAATCTTAAGTCATGGTTTGGGAATGTTTTGTATTGGTTTATGGTTTTAGACTTTGAGTGTTCTTGATTGGGAATATGTGATTATGTCTTTGTGTTAAGTGTAAGTTCTTCTTCGTGTGTTCATATTTATGCATTAATCGATGAGTATATACATAGAATGTATATATGTATATATGTACACATTTACGATAACTCATACATGTGAGTATAAACGTGCATGTGTATACGTAGGTAGACGTATCTATGCATACTCATGTATGGATACACCATATGCATGAGGATATTGATTGGACATATGTGACATATATGTATGTATATATATATGCATGTATATATATATGTATGTATGTATATATATGTATATATGTATATATGTGGTGTAATATATGTATATATATTATGTATATAATATGTAAATATATGTGTTTGTGTGGATAATTAAAATAATGATATATGTATATGGTATATATATTAATATATATGTATGTGTATATATTAAATACATACATACTAATATATGTGTATACATATAATCATTATTATTTATATATTTATGTGATTGGCAAATAATGATTTAATCAATGTGTGTATACATATATTAATATATATAATATAATAATGGAAGTTATATTACATATATATTAATTTATATATTTAAAATTATTTTGAAATGTTTATAAAGTAAACATAGCGCATATAAAGGCAAGCCATTCCATGGTAATCGGCTTAAATAAAAACCAGCATAATGTGAATATATGTTGCGCATATAATATGTGCATGATAGAAGAGTTAAGCTAGTGAAATAATAACAAAGGGAAGCATGTATAAAGTGCATATGAATAAGAATTAAAGTTGTGCATAGTTTCCAAAGTATTGGTAAGTAAATGTGAATAAAAGAAGACAGTAAAGTGCATTAAGCCAACGCTATAATGAGTAATGAAATATGATTAGGTTGTTGCAAATAATAAACCACACATAGCATGATGATGCGGAAAGTACTCAATGCCTTAAAAGGTAGAATAACCAAATAGAAGTCAAATGATGGAATGACCAATGCACAGCTATATATTAGCATGTAGATTTTGTCAAAGCCAAAGTTGGTTGAAGCTTAAGAAGGTAGTCGACTTGCATAACAATTAGGAAACCTGTAGATATGCATTGTTGTGTTTTTACTTAGTAAAAGAGTCATTTTTGTCACTTGAAAAGGGTGACTCGTCCATTTTAAGAAGTTGGAAATGAGAGGATTGTTTATGTGTTGCAAATTATGAATTTAAAGAAGCCACATTTCATTTTGGTTGGCTAAGTTGATTCATTTAGAGGAGGAATTAGTCTTACTGTTGAGTGGTGGCATCAAGAAGAGAAAATGTGGTGGATTTAGTAGCTTATTTGTAGCATTGAATTACTCATATTTAGGTATAAATAGAGGCAACTTCTCTACCTTTTGTTACACTCATTCATTCTGATTTCTTCATTTCTAATTCTATCGTAGTTTTCCATGCAAGTGTGTTTTTAAGAAGCTTACTGAGAAAGAGAGTTTTTTTTAGAATTTGCATTTGTTTAGAGTTTTGTGAGATGCTATAATTCAAGATAGGTTGAGCTTATGATGCAAGAGCATCTTGACAATGACATGAATCTAGGAAACAAATCCTGAAGGTTGAATAAATTTTGATGTTTCATAATTTTCTTGAGTAATTTTCCATTCATTAAAGTCATTAGGAGTGTTAAATGATCAAAGTTTTGTGTCAAATTTGAAAAGTGTAAAAGTTGTCACAATATTGTAAAATTGTAAAAAGGATGTAAACAAGGAAGGTGAAGGGTCATTTGGCTCTTGGTTCATTCAAAAGTAGTTAGAAACTGAAAACTCATGTTGTGATGCCTTTAAAAAGGCCTTGTAGACACTTTTGTAAGCGTGGGTGATTGAAATTTTGAAATGGAATAATGAAAAGCACTGTAGTTCTGTTATTTTCTTTAGATTTATGTAGTTTTCTTGCAGGGTACAGCCTAGTACGGGCAGGAGTACATTCCTTTTTTATTTCAAGTTAAAGTATATTCAATCACCTTCACCATCTAATTTTGTTTCATGCAAATTGAGGGTATGTGTAGGATCATCATGGAAAAAACAAGCCCTTAAGAGGCAAAAAAAATTAGAGAAAAATCAGAGTTAGGCAACTTGATCGAAAAATTTGAATAAGTTATCTATATTATTTCAAAAATATGTAAGAATAGAATCTGTAGTAAATTGAATGTAGTTTCTAAACTACTAGGTTTGTTTTAAAAACAAAATCTATTTGGTGAAAATTTGAAATTTCAATGCAATGGTACTTAAATTTCAAGGAAAAATAAGAAGTGGTGTCCGTCTAACCACCCTAACCAAAATAAAATGATAATATTTTTTATAATATTTTAGATATAAGTAGAGGACTCATGCCCCAATGTGATGCATATTTTGTAATTTTTTCCAAGTAAATAATTAATCATGAATTTTTATGACAATTTTTAAAAATATAAAACCTCTCAGATGTCTAACCACCTTTAACTTGGTCAAAACTTCATGAAATTCATTTTTCTTTTTAATCCTATAGTATGCAAAGCATAGAATGTGACTAATGTTTTGATTCAAAAATGTGATACCATTTGAAAGCTATAGATGTTTTTCAATCACCCTATCAATCAGACTTTAGTTATAATTGAATAGAAATGAATAATAATTACTTATTAAATTCAAAGTAAAGCATAATTTATATCAATGGAAAGTCGAGAATATCCTTTAAAACCCTTTCGTTTCATCAATTTTGGGTAAAAAATAGTCATCGCCACATACCCATCATATTGCCACTTTTGGCACCCATCATGATCCTACACATACCCTTGAAGTTAAATTGAGTTAGATATTGTCATTTTTTCTAAATACAGTCAAAAACCCTGTTAAGGTAAACAATAAGTAAAGAATTTGTGTTTCTTCCATTTTATCTGGTGAAAGCTCTCAATTTTTGGTGAAGATACTCCTTGTTACATGTAGTTTCATATTTCAAAGGTTACAAATCATAAGGTAAATACAAATGTGGAGAATTGAAGTTTGATAGTAAAATGTGTCTCAGTCTACTAAAAATAGAGTTTAAGAAGCCTAAGACCTAGGGTTTATAAAAATGGTTATGGGAATGGAAATTTGATGATTTATTAAGCTTTAACAGACCTAATTTGGCATGTTCCAAGTGTTGGTTGGGATAAATCAATTTTGGAGATGGTTTATTCAATAAGCCCTATTAGCCATTAACCTAATTAGGCCTAAATGATAGCGTGGACAGTAATGTTTGAACCTATTTCTCTAAAGCAACATCTATTGGTTTTTAGTTATGTTTTGTAAACCCTTAAAAGGTATCCAAAATGGCAATTATAGTCTGAAGATAATGTTTGTAGAAGGAGTTATCTCTAACAGATGGGTTGGCAGACCTAAAGCAATTAGGCGAGATTATGTAGGAAGTGTAATCTGAACAAGTGGCCAGTGTATTTTGGATTTGTGAAGTGTTTTTTTTGTTATTTTAACTCATATGAGGGTGTATCATGCATTGAATTGATTGGTTGTGCCTTAAAATCTCAAGTTAGTGCTTGTAGTCATTATGTGCCATTGTGGAAGGTTGAGGACAGTTGGAAAGGAAATGATCATCAGTTGATTTTTGAGGAAGCAAAGTTAGTTTTATTCAATCTTTGTCATGATGTTAAAGGTGGTTTGAAGGTCCTAACGGGATTTGGAACTCTGATTGCATGGTTGAGTGTTGAGTTAAGGGTTTTTTTTTAAGGAAAAAGTGTACTTGAGATGAGTGATCAAACAAGGAATGCTTTGTTTTTTGTTAAATGAGATTGAGAAAGGTGGTTTTCTTCCTTTGCTTACATCAGCTTAGAAGGAGCAGCAAGCATGATAGTGGAAGTTGAGCTTGGGAAGCAGTATTTTCATTTGGATCTATAATTCCAGGCATGTTGATTTTTATTACTCTATTCTTTTTATGTTAAAACGTTATTATCTATGAATGTCATTATTTATGGAAAGGATAAATGCATGTTAAGCTTGCTTATATGAACTTAGTTTATTTCTTATTTTGGATAAGCTTGCATGATTCTTGGTAGGTTCTTTTTTTGGTGAAACCATTTTGTTTGGAATATACATATATACTCTATTGGAATTTGTATGGTTATGTTGTTATCAAAACTATACTTAAGTTTTCAAGACTATATGTATGTTGCATGAATTGTGAAGTATGATTTATGTTATTATCTTGAATTACTTTAATGGAAATGTTAGTTTGAACACGGGTGACTAAATTGGTTGTTACTAGGGTTATAATAATCCATGGGAATGAGAGTAACCTTGTTGGTCACTTAGTATGTGTGCATGTATGGTTATCTTGGTTATTCCTGGGGTTACAATAATCCATGGGAAAGGGAGTAACCTAGTTAGTCATTTTGTTATGTCATCACCTTATAGACTGAATGTATGTTATGATTGAAAGGAGCATGAATGGTCAAATAAAAAATCGAGCTAAGGGTGGGTTAACATACGACCTACACTTGAAGTACTAGGTGTTGAATTCTTTGGCCAAAGTAGTGTAAGTATCCATTGTTTACACTATCAGTTCATTGTGATCTAGGTTTGCATACTAGGTAGGGAACATCATACATGTAGGTTGTAGCCAATGTATGGTAGATCTAGATATGTAGGACACAACACCATGCTCAAGAAGACTAATATTATGAGGATACCAGACCAATCTATTCATCTAAGGGTAGGGCCATCTTACCAGTTAGGTAGATGTGTAGGGCACTGCAGTAAGTTTGTGGTTGGCAGAAAAGCACTTGAGTGATGCTCTCCCTCATACAATTGGCAGTCAGTATTTGAGGATGTAAGCACCAATTTTGGGGACACCTAGAATGTATGCACTAGTAATGAGGACATCTAGGAGGTATGCACCAACATTGGGGACATATGGATCATTATATTTTGTTTGTATGTCTATATCATTAAGCTCATAGAAGTTATGTTTGTAATCAAGTTTCTCTATCTTTATTGAGAATTTGTAAATAGAAAATATTATCATAAAATTACGTAATGTGGAATCATTACTTGGGAATTTTTAATGAAACTTTTTAATGCAATGGGAAATTTTTAAATAGGATTGTTTCAAATGTGCATCTTGTTATTGAAATGGAAAAGAAAAAATTTGTTGCTTATTGTTGGTATTCATAAACTATTTGATTGCGGTTAAACATAGTAAAAATCCATGGGTGGAATAATGGGCATGTTACACATGGTATCAGAGCTACCAGGTTCAGCTCTAGAACCTATGTGCTTGCTATACTTTCATCCAATACTATATGAGTCTAATGTTTGGAATTCTTGTGCCAAGATGGTGTGTCTCAGGATGACTACAAGGAAATCAATAATCGGTAATGAGTGTTGCCTAAAGGCCAAGAAAGAAAGTGAAGCCATTGTTTGAAACATAGAGGGACCAATTATGACAATGCAATTTGGTTGAGTGACACTAAGACTTTTAGTTGTGCCCTATCCATCATTAGTCAAGAAAGAAAGAGTATGTGTGGGGCTGCTAACTTTGTACCTTTGTCTCTCCTACCAAGTCAAATTCTTTACCACTTTCCAAGGATATGCCCTTAGATTGGAATGTTAGTTCTACCATGATCTTTAGGGATCCTCGTGTTCTACCAATGTCTAAATTTATTGTAATATCCTCTAGTGGCAAATCTGAGGGATGTGTCCCTTGAAACTATGCATCTAAGAATAGGTTTTAAGGTTATGCACCTTTCAACAATGAATGGGAACAAAAATATAAGGGGTATACCCCACTTAGCTATGTATCTAAGCATGAATCTAAGGGATACTCTCCCCTAGACTATTTGAATAGTTATTCCATGTAAATGCAAGGATATTGAAATCCTTTTGGTCATAATGAAAAAAATATGTTATGAAAAAACTTGTGTATGAGTTCTTTTAAATTTCTTATGTATGAACACTTGTTTTTGGAAATTTTCTCTTTAGAATGCTATGTAAACCTTCTTAGGATCTAATTAAAAATGAAACCTCTAGGTGGAATTTTCTTATGAAAATGTTTAGAACAAGAACCAACCTTGGGGGAATCCAAGAATTAGGCCAAGGTGCAGAAAATTCAGAGGCTAAATTGGAGCATATTTTTGCTATGATGAATCAGACAAGAGAAATAAATGGGAACCTCAAGCAACAGGTAAGGGGAATAGAAAGGAAAGAACAAGAAGTTATTAATGGTGAAGAAGGGGAAAATCCCATGATGATACTCAATCAAGTGAACATGAGGATGATGAATCACAGTCTAGATCAGAGGGCAGCAAAAGGAAAAAAAATGCAAGTGAGCTATCTCAAAATATGAGAGAGATCGCCCCTCCAAAGTTTGAATGAACCACCAGTGGGGATGCAGCTGAGGCATGGCTCATAGAAATGGAAAAGTATGAAGTGAATTTGTATATAGCCCCCCTAGGTTCATATGGTGTCATTTTAGGGATGAATTGGCTATGGAAGCATAGAGCCAAAGTAGATTGTCATGCAAAAATAGGAGAATTTTTAGATGATCTTGGAAATTGGGTGTTCTTGCAAGGAATGTCTAGAGAAGTTAAGTTACATAAAATATTTTCTATACAAATGCATAGAGTGAAGAAGAAAGGTTGTCAAATCTTCTCTGTTAAAATGGAGAAACTTGAGGAATGCAATGAGTTCATTTCTCAAGATGATGTATTATATTATGGACCTCAAGATCTCCAAGAAGCCAAAGGTGGAATTAGGAAAATTGGATATGGAGAAATATCCTATCCTAAGGAACTTTGAGGATGTATTTCCATATGAATTACTTGGATTACCTCCCCGTTAGAACCTCCAAAATTTGCATAATTTTATCACTTTAGAAAACCTTGAATCCAATAGGTGGAGCCTTGATCCTTGTATTATCTATTAAAATTTCCTTATTTTCTTAAACTTAAGACAATAATTTTTAGGTCTAACTAACATTGAAAATCCAAAACAGCTAAAAGAGCTTTAAAGGTTAGAAAATTGTCCAATCTCCCAAATAAAATAATGTCTAAAACATTGTATCCATGATATGCCCCCATACTTCCACCTAAAAAGCATAGAAAATTCATTACTGCACTCTTGCAAGGGCATCTAAAGGTCCTTGGTGGGATTGCAGGGAAAAGAAAGAAATGTAAACCTTTACCGTAATACCATGATAGTCAACAGAGGTATGTGCGGGATGGCAGGACATACGATGCAATATAAAATGTTTATTGCTATACCGCGACAATAAAATAAGAGGAGTGTTGGGTAGCAGTAAGGAAACACTTGATTATAAGAGCAACCCCCAGCCCTACAGTAAGTAAACAATGACATTGCGTTATGGTGGTAAGCTTTCACTTAACTGTTGGGGGTAGCCCATCGTCTCACGATAGAGCAAAGAGAAGTGTGTGGGGTGGTAGTAGAGGGTTGTTTAACCCACCGTCCCCAACAAGAAAAATAAATATGGGTGATATAGCAGGAAGAATAAAGAATGATACATATTTTACACCGCCACCCCGCGACAGTCTTGATATGACAGAGCCTTATTGCAGTACAAGTTGTTAAGGAATTTATATCGACAATGGAAATGATTACACCACCTATCTCAGACTATTCGATCTTCCAACATCAAGGGTATGTATTCAAACTCAAAATAAGAGACAGATTATGAAATATTTTGCACGATTTGGCATTAATTAGTGAAATGATTGAACTCAGAGGAAAATATACTTAGAATTCGATGCCATTTTTTGCAATCATTCACAGGAGCTTGGCATGCTAGAGACAAGGGAATTCATGGAGGAGGACTCTGCAACTACCATTTCATTAGGTAAGCTCACAGAAACCCTCTATAAAAAGTGTATAAGTGTTGGATTTGCTCAATTATGTAAGTAGATGCTTAAAAGCGTTGAGTATAAGTAAATTTTACATCATGCCATCTAAAAGGAGTAAAATTGCGAGTAAGAAAGAAGAACCCATAGCCTCTAAAATAAATAAAAGGAATTTGCAACAATCTATATTAGATTTGTTACCCAATTCAACAGAAAAATGATTCAA
Organism: Sequoia sempervirens; assembly: GCA_007258455.2. Classification (NCBI taxonomy): domain Eukaryota; kingdom Viridiplantae; phylum Streptophyta; class Pinopsida; order Cupressales; family Cupressaceae; genus Sequoia; species Sequoia sempervirens. The sequence goes on along the minus strand of VDFB02126590.1, from coordinate 8,469 downwards.
AAAATTATTTAGAGACGTAGCTCATGGGTGTAGAGATGCAATTATTCCTATCTCATGGTGGGATTTTTTCTAGTATTGTTATGATAAGAGGGATGGAAAAATTACAGTTTTGAATCCTTGGACTTTAGATTTGGCCAAGCTAATAGTCCCAAATGTCTTTATAGATGCTAAGCTCATTCGAATATTGGCACAACATTATCACCCTACCACCAAAACTATCAGAATGTCAGACGGCTCACCATTAGAAGTGTTGACTAAATCAACAATTATTGAGTGCTTCATGTTGAACAAACAAGCCATCACTAAAGTTGACATGGACAGAAGTGAGGAGGATTATATGAGATTGATAAAAAAACCTATAGGAGTGATGAACTTCCTATGCACATGAAAAGGGGTGAAAATAATAAGAGGATACCTATCTCCCTTTCTTGTAATGAGCCATTTGTTGTAGAATACTTTCAATTATATTTCAAAATAACTTATTTTTCTTTGTGTCAAGTGCTTGGAATGGATGCTTAGGAAAAGATGTCAATCAGTCTCATAATGATGGAAATGAGAATTTAAAACCCTGAAGTGAACATTGAGTATGACTTTGTTGCATTGATTGAGAAAGGGCTACATGAGGGGTTCTTACAAGTGAGAGAAAATATGGCCCCCATTACTTTTAGGATCTACTCTTTATTGTGTCACTTGATCTTACCAAAACTGAGATAAGTGGACTAAAAGAATGAACCTAGGGATGACTGATCAACAAGGAAATAGGTTTCCAGTGCAACACTAGTGTTATATATGGGATAGCAAATGTAGGAAAAGTGATTATGTAACCTTCCATGATATTTGGTGAGATTCATGGCCACTCTTGGTCATATTTCACCAATACTTCCTATTGAAATTAGAGAGTTACTTAGACCCTTAGCACTAAAACTGGAGCAAGGACACAATTTTGGTGATTGGTTCTTTCTACCTAAACATACTATGATAAGAGTATATGGATATCCTCAATTACCCAAGTTTGTTTCTCTTCGAATTGCATTTCTAGATTTTATGTGGCAGATATTATGGATGGAATAGGATGTTATGAAAAGGCAGAAAAAAGGCATGTTCCTACCTGACCTAACTATATGTGGAGAGTTGTCCATTGGATATGATACCCTTGAATAATTGTAAGGTTATTTAAAGGTTAGGTATTCTTTGAAATCAAGGGGGAAAGGGTCTTCAACCTAGAAGGTCATATAAACTTTGTGAGGTAAACAATTCTCACCAAAGCTAGGATTACCCATAAAGTAGATTATGAAGATGTGATAAGAAATTTCCTTACACCTCAAGAAGTGTTCCAGAGGAAAATGAAATGGGAAATTATAAGGAGATTTGAAGAAGAGAAAAAGAAGAAATATATTGAATTCCTAGGATTCTATGTAGAAGAAGCAGATCCTCTTAAGAGGATGGACTTGATGATTAATAATTTTGAAATATTATATGTTGAGCCAACAAAGAAAACTGGAGGGAAATCCCCAAAACCCACCAATTTTCCCATTAAGAAGCCAGGTGGAGTTGTGATTTCAGAACCCCTTCCAGATATTTCTTTAATGCAATGTATTTCATTAGAATCACCTCCAGAGCAATCAGGGCCCAAGAGATAGAAGATGTATGGATCAACTCCCCTTGTGGCATATGAAGCAAGTGAAGAGGTGGGGGATATAGAGGAGGTGGCTAGTGTGCTAATTCACTTAAAAGATGATGTTGAAGCTGATCAACCACTCCCTGATCCTACAACTGATGCCCACAGACCTGAAGAAAGAGTGGATGTGCATGCACACGGTGAATAGGAAATGCATGATAATGAAAGTTTAGTCATTGCTCTTAGGTTTATGGAAGATGATGAGTTCATCAAAACTCCTCAATTCAAGGATTTTTGGATTAAGATGAAGATGAAGAAGTTTGAAGAGAGACTTCAGATAAACAAGATGGGTACTGAGGAATCATAGCAAGATAAAATTGTTTCCTAGAGCTTCAATGAACTAAAAATTAATGAAATAAATATTATTTTGTAGGATACTAGGAAAATGGTATTGGAAAGTAACATATTAATCATTCCTGGTATGGAGCTGAAAAAGATATTCTTACTGGATCAAGTAAGAAATCAAGAAGATCCCACGCTAATTATTGAATTCAATTTAGATGAAGGAATGAGTGGTATTGGATACAATCTAACGCTTGAAACCCTAGCCTTCTAGACAAAACAAAAAAGAATAGAAAAACCTAGACTACTTGAAATTGTGCAAGAAATGAGAGGAACTACCACAGTTAAAAAACTTCAAGATACATCTGCATTGGAGGCTACTACTATGACTATGCACTCAACAATGTTTACCCAAGCTTCTATTAAAGGTTTGGAGGTTAGACTAGCAGAATCTGAAAAAGCACAAATTGATTTGAATGATGAAGTAAATAAGTTATTCATGGAAAATGTAAAATTGAAACAATTGAAGGGAGCGGGTCCTTCCCAGAGCACATAAATGATAATCTATCAGCCCCCCACAATCAATTTAGATATAATTTCTACTAATCAGGTGAATACACTGAAACAAGAAATTGAAAGTTTAAAGAAGCTTAATGAAGAGACCAAGGGAGGAGTGCAAAAATAGATGCTTGATATGTTGGAGAAGGTCTTGGAACATAAAGTCAAAATAACCATGGATAAAATAGAGAATGTACATGATTGTTATGTTTCTCTATCTCAAGCACTTGAGCAGATGAAGGCTCATATACCAATTTTAGATCCCTTGTTCAAAAAATGGCAGCCCATACATCACACCATAATGACATTATGCAAAGTCTTGCAAAGAAGTGTAGAAGCTCCTTCAGCTTTGAGGCCTACAAAGAAGATGGTGAAAATGGTTATTGATGAGCATCAATACGTATCTAGAGAAAATCAGAAGATTACAGCAAGAATGGAGTCATTTCATACACTCAAGCAATAGTTCGTGCCAAAAATATAGAAGGATGATGGTCAACTAAAGGATTTCAATAACTAGAAGAACAAATTTAATCAAATAGTCTAAAATTGTATTGCCCATTTACAAAAGAATCGGGAGTTAAATGTCCATAGTTTCAATTTAATTTTGGATGGAATGACTGCACTAGATTTAGGGTATTCAAAATTTATTACAAAGGCCAAAGGAATACTAGATAGCAAATGGAGGAATCACTTGGCCAACATACCACAGATCTAGGGATACAAGTGGCCTAATGATTATAAAGTATTCCAATGGGATCAGACATATCTAGCTCCCCCAAAAGAATAGGCCTTGTATTAGTGAAGTACCAAGCCTTGGGTGCATAGTCATGGAGAAAGGACCTTGCCAGATCGGATGATCACGGGTACCTTATGATGAATAATGGAATTTGAGTGTACTACAAGTGTTGTGGGCTTCAATGTTTTAAATTTGTTGTTTTATGCTTTCTCTTTTTAATTATGTAATCATGAAAAATTGAAAGATAACTAATATTTTAGTTTATGTAAAGGGGCGGGTAATTGAAGGGTTATTTTGAAATGTAACAATCTGAAGCTTGTTGCTTCCCTTAGTCACTTATAAAAGGGAAACCAAGACTGAATGAAAATTAGTAGTAGTAGGAAATAGTTAGGAGAACAAGGAAGACTTTTGGTATACATTGTAAAATCTTTTGAAGTAAATCAATGGAAAAGAAGCTATAATTTGGTGGCCAAAATTTTGGTTTCACTTGTTTGTTGATATTATTGTGTATGATTGTGTGGCTGTCTCCAGTTTGATATTTCCTTATTATTTAAATCGGTGTATCAAGGATATCTTCGATTTACCAAAACACATTTGTTTCTTTTGTGTGGTTCATTTAACTGGTTTCTTCAAGGAAGAATTAAATTATTTTAAGTAAATCACAGTAATCTGGAAGGATCATTTGGATCGATAAGAAGAGTCTCATAATCACTTCATTACACATTTATGCAAGACATGAACATCTAAAGTGCCAAACAACTAGAGTTATATCCAAAGGAAGAGGACACATATCATTCACATCTTGACTCCATTGCCCAATAAATAAAAGGCACTGATCACATTTATTTCAAAAATAATATCTCACAAAACCTTATTTATACATTTTATTTTTTTGTAGTAGTAGGAGTAGAAGTTAGTTTTGCATTTAAATCATATATTTCAAACCCTCATGCCATATTGAAATAGGTTGAGATAAAATCATTTAATTGAAGAGTTGTGATCACATGAGGATGATTTAATTGAAAAATTTATTGATCACACAAATTCTTCAAAAGGTTTTAATTTTCTCAAGTATCACCATTTAATCTTGAAGAATGTATATTTATTGGTGATCAAGGTACACCCACCTAGGCCTAGCAGATCCTGAAGAGAAAGGAATTTCAACCATCTTGGTTGATTTCGTTCATTGACCAGATCATTGTTAAACTTGAACATAAAACTTGGCATACTTTTAGAGTTTAGCAATCTACAAATTTGGGAACCAACACTCCCAAAAGAGTGTTTGATTTCTCCATCAGCATTGTTCCAAGGTCGGATCCTATATCAAAAGTGCTATATAGTATGACCATGATAGAGTTAATGGAGTTAAAAGCTCAATTGGAGGAATTGTTGTCCAAGGGACTAATTAGACCCAGTGTTTCACCCTAGGGAGCACCAATGATCTTCATGAAGAAGAAAGATGGTACACTGCATGTGTGCTTTGATTATCGCTTGCTTAACAAGGAAATGATAAAGAATAAGTATATGTTACCACATATTGATGATCTTTTTGATCAGATGCAAGGAGTAGCAGTTTTTTCAAAAATTGATCTACATCAAGTTATCATCAATTGAGGATCAAGGATGAAGACATTTTCAAAATAGCTTTTAGGACTAGGTATAGTCATTATGAGTTCACAATCCTACCTTTTGGGATAACTAATGCACCTACAACATTCATGAACTTGATGAATAATGTATTCAGGGACTGCTTGGATAAGTTTTTGTTGGTCTTCTTGGGCGATATTCTTATCTATTCCAAGAATGAAGGGGAACATCTCCAACAACTAGAGATTATTCTCTAACGTTTAAGAGAGCATAAGCTATATGGAAAAATCTCTAAGTGTACCTTCTTTCAGAAGGAAGTGCAGTATTTGGGTCATGTGATTTCAGTTGATGGGATTGCAGTTGATCCAACAAAAATAAAAGCATTGCTTGAATGGTCAGTACCAAAGAGTGAACCAAAGGTTTGAAGTTTTATGGGTTCGGATAGTTATTATTGAAATTTTGTAGAAGAAAATTTCAGAATAGCTTTTCCCATTACTTCATTATAGAGAAAAGGGAAGAATTTTGAATGGTCGAAGAAATGTCAAGTGGCATTTTACCAACTCAAGGAGAAATTGACTACATCTCTGATATTGAAAGTACCAAATCCGAATGGTGATTTTATTTTCATCATAGATGCTTCAGGAGAAGGTTTGGGTGGAGTGTTCATGCAAGATGGGTGATTCATAACCTATGAGTCAAGGAAGTTGAAGCCTTATGAGAAAAATTATGCTTCGCATGATTTAGAATTAGCAGTAGTTGTCCATGCATTATAGATGTGGAGACACTATCTATTGGGGAAACCTTTTAAACTGAAGATCGATCAACACAATCTGAAGTATTTTTTTACTCAATCGAATCTGAATGCATAGTAAAGAAGATGGTTGGAATTAATATATGATTATGATTTTAATATCAAATATATTAAGGGGAAGGAGAATCGGATTGCAGATGCCCTAAGTCCTAGGAGGCATGTCACCTCAATGATATCAATTCAAACTAATTTCAAGGGTCAAGTGTTGCAAAATTCCAAGGATGACGAGTATTATAAACAAGTCAAGCAAGCACTCTTGAATAATCCGTAAAACCCAAGGTGTGAAGGATTTCACTTTGAACTTGATGGTTTATTGAGGTTTAAGGGAAGGATCTATGTACCTAACACAATGAAATTAAGGAGTTTAGTGTGGAAGGAAGTTCATACCACACCGTATTTTAGACATCCCTGAGTGACTAAGATGTTGGCTAATGTGAAGCCATTGTATTTTTGGAAAGGAATGAAAAGGGATGCTACAATATCTGTAGCAAGCTATTTAGAATGTTAAAGGTTGAAGGTAGAACATCATCACCCCCTAGGACTTTTGTATCCTCATGAAGTTCCAAAAAGGAAATGGCAAGTCATTAGCATGGATTTTGTTCAAGGTCTTCCAATGTCGAGGAATAAGCACAATGTCATTCTAGTAGTAGTGGATAAGCTTATGAAGGTGGCTCACTTTATTCCAGGGAATCTAATGGATGGAGCTCCTATTATAGCTTAGAATTTTATTCAATAGGTTTTTAGGTTACATGGAATTCCTGAGAAAATTATTTCTAATGGGGATGCTCATGTGACATCTAGGGTTTGGCAAACATTGTTTTCTTCACTTGGGACATAGTTGAACATAAGTTTTGCATATTATCTATAAATTGATGGTCAAACTGAAAGGGTGAACAAAGTGTTAGTAGATCTACTAAGAATGTATTGCATGGATCAGTAATACAAGTTGTAGGATTACCTACCTTTGGTAGAATTTTCATTTAACAACTCTTATCATTCCGTAATCAATATGGCTCTATTTGAAGCATTGTATGGCAGGAAGTGTCAAACTCCTATAAGTTGGGATAAGCTAGAGAATAGGATAAGCCTTGGGCTAGAAATTCTATCAAAAATGGAGTAAGTTGGTATAATTAAGCAGAGGCTAGTAGAAGCTAATGATAGGGAGAAGAGTTATGTAGATTCCAAGCAGGTACCCAAACATTTCTTAGTAGGGGAGAAGGTTTTGTTAAGAGTTAGACCTCATAAGAGTTCTATAAAGTTTGGAAAGACATCCAAACTAGCTCCAAGTTATGTAGGTCCTTTTGAGGTTCTCGAAGAAGTTAACACTATTGCGTATAGAATTGCTTTGCCACCAGCTCTTGCTAGGATGCATAATGTCTTTCATGTGTTGTACCTTAATAAGTACATTCCAGGGGATAACCATGTTATTGAATGGAATGCTTTACAAGCACAGGACCCAAGAGTGGTAACAATCAAGCCTCTCAAAGTGCTCAAAACATATGAGCTTCACTTACATAATAGAGAGGTTTTGCAATGCAAGGTCCAATGGGATCAACATGCAAAAGATTTTGCCTCTTGGGAGGAATATGTTGAGATGAAGCAAAATTTCCTCATGTTTTGCTAGACTAAGAAAATTCCTGAAAAAGAATGTTGTTAAGTTTTATGTTTTACTGTTTATGTTCATGTTTGATACTTAAAATCATCAGGAACGATGATTCACAAGGGGGGAATATGTTACACCCCATTGCGTTACTACCTATTTACTATTATTGGATAAGTTAAAATGCTTTAATACATGATTATGTTTTGTATATTTGGATGGAAAGTGTAAAGGATGAATGTGTAATTCAATATGATGTTTTTAATGCTTTGATAATGCAATGATATATGATATATATATATAAATTTAATATTATCAGCTAACTACTATTGTGATGCACTAAGTTGGATGCAAGAACAAAATAGAGCCTCTGAAAGAGAGGAGGAGTATCACTTAGGAGAAGAAATTGGTTTGGTAACCCTTAATGTTCCTAATTGAGCTATCACACACTCACATCCTATTTTGGTCAAGTTGAGTCAAGTTAGTTTGGGAAATGGTAAGTAACCTTGATTCATGGTTTGGGAATGTTTTGTATTGGTTTATGGTTTTTGAATTTGAGTGCTCTTGATTGGGAATATGTGATTATGTCTTTTTGTTAAGTGTAAGTTCTTCTTCATGTGCTCATATTTATGTATTAACCGATGAGTGTATACAAAGAATGTATATATGTATATATGTACACATTTATGATAACTCATACATGTGAGTATAAATGTGTTGATGCAGGAGCATCCTAAGTTGTGAGAGAAATATTGCATCAACCAAAAGAATGCATTTTAATTTTTTATATTTTCCTAAGGTTAGGTGGGTGATTTATTTAATATGGTAATTTGAAAGGTTAGAATAAAATAAATACTAAATTATTACCCTTTATTATTTTATTGCAAATTTCGGGAGTGGAGATAATTTAGCAGGGAATTTTTAGAATTTGTCAATTTCAAAAATTAGCAAAAATGGACTTGGGAATGGTTTTGGAGGAAGTTATAAGTTTTAATGATGCATTTAAAATTTTCCTAAAATTATGTATGCAAAAGTGGGTGCTCAAGGTGAGTTGATAGGAGTTACATTGGAAACTACCTAAAATCTAGGAATTGACTCCCATTTTGGAAATTTTGGTGGGAGTGGATTTATGAAAGCATTTTCTATATTATGGAAAGTTTTTGGCATTGATTTTTGGAGGTTTCTTCCCAACTTGGTCATGGGTTTTTTCTGGAGAA